>JAQIXB010000679.1:0-15041 GCA_034697405.1 Mesoplophora pulchra | reverse complement strand
TAAATTATTTTTTAAAATTTATTTTATTTTTAATTTATGTATAAAACTTTATCATTAAAATGCTAAATATATATATATATATATTCGAAAAATTAATATTCATAAATGTTTTATTTTATTTTATTTTATATCATAAATAATATTTAAAATTTTATTTGAAAAATATATGAGGAAATAATGTACAAAAATAACATATTAAACGTTTTAAACGATCATTTTTTAAATGTTTTCGTTTTACATATATGTGAAAATGCATATTCACAATAAAATAATTATCATTTTAAAGATGCATTTTCAATATATAAACAAAAATAGAAATGCATATATATGTGAATACATAAAATTGATTTTTTCCTTTAAATTAAACATAAATTATTTACATTTTTATTTTAAGAAAAATTCAATTATATATGCATTTATGAATCGTCAGTATCATTATGTGGCGAATCATAATACAGGGCATATGTTTATGTGATGCAAAAATATATTTATATTATAATGTTTCGCATGGTTTATTGGACTTTTTACGCATATATACTAATATATACTAAAACATACTAAATATACATTTACACCGCATAATATGTCGTAATATTTTAAAACGAATATTGTATCATAGTTCCATTGCGTTCTATGGGCATATATTAGAGATGCGCGATAATGAAAATCAAACTGTTCAAAGACTATTGATAGTGTAAAACTATTCCAATGAATATTCTGACTGAACTTTTAAGTTTATTAGTATTTTTTGACAGTCACAACATGACTGTCCAAATACTATCGAATAATAGTTTTGTAAAATTCGCGATACTATCGAATAGTTTGAATATGTATGCGCATGCGTAAAATTCAAATTACGTACATGCGCTAATTTCATTCATGCGCACTCTTTTGACCACAATTTTCAATATCAACATAATTATACGTACTCTTAGTACATATCAATTACATATACACATAATCTATGAGCATTCTAAGTATATTGTAATAAATTTTTTAAATAAGAAATTAAAATAATGTCTAAATGCGCGATAGTAACATTGCATTTTATGAACAAACGCACTGTATATTCAAAAAAGGAACTAAAACTGTATCTAAATACTAACATGATATGCACATGTCCATATTTAAAATTTTAACTAGTAAATACACATTTATTCTTATTTAATTTTAAAGGAATTTTGGCATAGCTTTGCAAAGACTGACGCGACATGGTTACTATAGTAACGTAACATGTCACAATGTTTACTAATTCTTTGAGTGTATAATAATGGTAAAATAACAAATTTTATTACCATATCTTTTAAAGTTTTAGAAATAATGAATTTCGACGTTTGAATAGTGTTACCTTTGACCCTTTATAACGGCTAAATTATTTTCGAAAAATGAGCACATTGATCCTAAGCTCAGGCTCGAGCATGACCCTATTCAATTCATTATTTATAAAGTATCAAAATATGCGAATATATTTAAAAGAATTATGCTGTTAACAGAGAAAGATGTGCATAGGAAGACCCTGAAATGAGCATTAAGATATTGAATGAAATTAATGCGCATTCATACCTATTAACATTTAATTATTGAATTGTAAACAAATACATTTGTATTGCATTTTTGTTGTTACATATGAAGTGTTTTATTTTTATATTTTTTTGTTATATTTTATTTTTATTTTTTCTAATTTAGTATTATTTAATAACTAGTCAGTTTTTCACGATACATTTAAATTTGAAAATTCAAATAAATGTATCGATAAACATTTGAATATATTTAAAATTAAATTATTGAAAAATTTGAAATTATTATTATAAATGATTAACTGATTGTTATAACAATATTTTAGCGCGTGATTTATATTCATTGTTTGCGTGACAGAGACACATACATATATATAGAATCTTCAAATTATAATATATGTATAGATAGGCGCTTAAAAATAAGTTTAAACTTTTAGGCTGAGCCTGAGACTGCAGCTTAAGCCTATAAAATTAAATAGTAATTAGGCCTAAAGCCTATCAATATGACATGAGCCTACTGTTTACAACTTTCCTGTTAACCTAAGCCTAAAAATGTTCCATGTTTATGCTTAGACTAAATTTTTATCTCTGTTTAAATATTAGAAATTTATTTAAAAGTTAAAAATTTGTTTAATTACACTGTATTTTACCTTATGATTTATTGAATACATAACTATTTTTATGTATGTATTATTATGCTTAAGTATCAAATGATATACATTGCGCAATGCATAGATATACATTTCGATGCATGATACTGTATATGCATATTTTTATTTAAATTTAAAGTTTACATAATTGAAAAGTGTATATCTTTATGTATATTTTATAATTTATTTTATTTTATGTGAATACTATTTTAGGGTTTCATATTTATTTTTTTACGGATTAAAAATTGTGATAAAAATTTTCTGAATAAACTTAATATTACTGTTATTAGCTGATAATACAATAATAAAATATATAAAATATTCACAGTCTGATCATAGGTATAATTATTTTATAATTTCTTTTTTAAAATAACCATATTCATAATGGTAAATGACGCTATAATTGAATATAATTTTCTTTAGAAAATTATTTTCTCATTTTATTGCGAAAAAATGTTTTTTATTTAACATTTCAAAAGTGAATCATTAGTATCACGTTTAAATGCATTTTACGTAATTATAGAAAATTATATACATTACGCAAATGCTTATATATTATGAATTCATATAAATTATCATATACATGTATATATAAAAATTGTGAATATATTCATTTTTAACATATAATATAACATAAAATACATTTAACGAATGGCGTTTTATAAAGCGCTTTATTCATGTGCGATTGAAAATTTATATACGTTCCGCTGCACTTTTACTTTATTTACTATATTAATATCATACATATATAGCTATAGTTTAGTTAATGATAATTTTAAAGGTGCATTAAACGCTTCTTTAACATTTAAAAAATAAAACTTTTCATTCACATTTTAATATGTCATTTTAATTTTATTTTTATAATAATCGCGTATAATGAATTCGTGTATTTTGAGCAGTGCCGTACGTCAGCAGCGGAATTTAGCGGAAAAACAAAGACGTGATAAACTCAATGGATACATCAATGAATTGGGTAATTTGGTACCGATGGCGTCTATGGCGTCCAAACGTTTGGATAAAACGAGCATTTTACGCCTTTCGGCGGCGTATTTACGTATTAATCGATCATCATTAAACATCAAAAGACGACCAAAAAGAAAAGGGAAAAATAATGCGGTGAATTCGTGGAAACCCCCGACATTCACTTTCAATAACTTTCAAAAACTATTGGATGCCGTCGATGGGTTTATCATAGTGACATCGTGTCATGGAAAAATCATTTATGTATCGAATTCCGTCGAAACGTTCTTAGGACATCAAAACATTGAAATGATCGGATACACATTATCACACTTTTTACACCCGAATGACACTGAAACTGTATACGATGTTATTCAATCGGCGTATAAACAATTAACTAAAGGTACACATACTGTATATACATATACATATGTAAATATATATGTTTTAAAATATTAAAAATGTTATTTTTAATTTAATAATTTTTATATGAACTCAATATTTAGAGCGTCAAAAATCAGATAATATTTCATTCCGATGCCGTTTACGTGAACGTACTCAGCCACGATGTGAGGCTATTACTTATCAAATGGTAAATGTGACGGGTCATATGGAAAAGGCTGATATGAGCACAGAAAATAATAACAAAAATAAAACACCATCGAATAATGGTGATAATGATCCGATGAATGTGCTTTTCAAAGGATTTGTGAATATAATACCGACGAATCCCATCGCTGAATTATCATTAATCGATGCGAATTTAGATGAATATATCACGAGACACACTTTGGATGGCATTTTGCTATTTGCTGATCATAGAATTTCAAACATAATCGGTTTTTTACCCGAAGAAGTTTTAGGAAAATCCGCATATGATTACATTTTACCCGATGATCATGCCATTGCATTATTCGCCCAAAAATTGAGTATGATCATTACCGATAATATTTATTATTATTAATATATAGAGCATTATAAAACTAATTTTATATATTTTTTTAATTTAATTCAATTGTTTAATGTAATGATTAAATTTATCATTAAAAATTCATTATTTACTTAATTTTTAGTGTTATCAAATAGCAATGGAACGGGTGTTATCGTACATCGATTGAAAACTGCGAACGGATCCAATGTATTTCTTCAGTCAAAAGGATGTCTTCAGTACGATCGTAGTACAGGTCAGGTCGACCATTTCGTATGTGTCAGCAGACTATTAATGTAAGTGGACTATTCATTTACTAGTTCTATACTAATACATTACATGCCTATATCAGGCTTTTTATAAACTTTATTTTTTTATCTTACATTATTTACAATTTATATTTTAACATTTAATTTGCTAAATATTTAATGTACGATTATATACTTTCTATTATAATAGTATATCTTAATACAGATAAATATTTATCTTCAATTTTCATTCATGCATTTTACACATGATTTTCTAAGTGAACTTTCAATTTAACAAATTTATTAGAAAAGTATTATATGATTTTATATTTAAGTATTGATTTTTGTTTTTATATACAAAGTATATATTAAACTAATATTACATTATGTATGTTTTGTATTTTTATGACATTCATTATATTAAAACAAAAGAAAGCACCGATGGCACGAATTGCATTTATGTTTGCGTGTGCTTATATCATATATTTGATTGTTATGTCAAATTAACTTGGAATTTGTGCAATCGCTGCTTTCCCCGATAATAAAAAAATTGTTAAGAAAATTGATTATATAAAAAAATATAAAACAATTTTTACAAATGTTAAACTCAAAAAAATGCTAAAATTTTATTTTTTATTAAATAAAAAATATAAAATACATTTTATTGTGAAATTTAAATTTAACGCTAAAAGTGTATTTTATTGTGCATGATTTAAACCTGAACATGCTCATATCATGTGCGTATTAAAATACACTTTTAGCTTTAAATTTGACTTTTACTGTATAATAAAATATCTGATGACATATAATGTTCAGTGAGAATGAAGGGGATAAGGAAAGGGACAAATTCGTAAAGCGTTTCACTCCTCACATAATGAATAATACAGCGGCGGATCTTTACCAATCCCTTCAGATAGTGATAGGACCACGGGCGTCAGATTCCGCATATAAACAACGCACAGTGACGAATAATAATTTGAATAATGATTCAACACATGTACCTATGGACGAAAAATCAGCATCACTGTCATCATCACAAACTCTATATTCGTCACATAATCAGGTAAATTTATCGCCATTATCACGTGATACGGAAACATTAATACCTCATAACGAAGTGCAAATATCTTATGTCGACTCAAATATACCGCAATCACTAAATTTAGTCCAATTTATTGATATGAATAAACAATCACCATCATTAGCAACAGTATCTTCATCTTCAATATCATTATCATCATCATCAACAATTAGTTTAAACGATTCAATTGCACCGCAAACTGTAGTGCGTCCTCTTCTATTAAACACATTTCCATTGACTAATAATACTGAAAATATGAAAAATTCCACAGTATGTTTACAAAACAATTTCAATATTCCGAATATTAAAGTACCTGAAAGTGAAAGTGTGCAATTAAATGTAAATGAAAATATACTGCCATTAAATCAATATAAAATAGGCACTGATAATACCACAAATAATTCTGCTAAAATACCGTCGAATGTACAGTGTGTTCAAAATGTAAATACGTCATCAGATTTAACTCAATATTTAGGTGCGACTGTACTTACATTTGATAATCAGAATCAACCGATACTGTCCATCTTTAGTCCTGCACATTCGGCTCAAAATAATCTTCAAAATGTATCCAAAAACACAACAACAATGGGTCAGCAGTTCTTTAATCCTTTAAATGTAACATCCGCATCTGCATCCACATCATTAAATATCACTTCAGAATCAAATGCTTATTCTTCACCTTTACCATTGTCTAATCATTCACTAATCGATGAATCTATGATCACATTCGATGATCAATCATTATTCGATAATTCAAAGAATGACAATGAACAAATTCTATATAATGACGTAGAATTTAATGATGATCCATGTGAGTATATTAAATTAATATTTTATTATTACAATAATATGCAATCATATTCTTAATATTACATTATTACATAAAAATGCTGATAATTATTTAATTTTAACATTGAAAAGTACATTTAAACATAAATTACCATATCCGATCTGAATCTTTTTCATTATATTTTTATACACGTATTTGCATATTTAAGACACTTATTTCTTTTGAATATACGCTATAATCGCGCACTCTCTTTGTTCAAATACAAAATGTGTCTTAAATATACAAATACGTGTAATCTAATATCACAGTTAACCTCTATTTTTAGTAATTTTTGCTAAAAATATTTCATTTTCTTATGCTTAGAAATTGTAAAATTTTTTAATTTCAGAATTTTTTATAATTTAACATAATTAATTTCGAAATTTTTTCACATTAATTAATTAGTTGCATATTATGCAATAAAAAAATATATTTTTTGATTTATTATTAGAAATATTAAGAAATAATATCATTAAAAAATGGCATTCAATATATTTATTAAATATATAAACTATTGATTTATCTGTAATTTTTAAACATCTGTTGTCTTTGAACTATAAACATATTTACTCCGATTTCTTTTTTAATTGACAGGGATCATATGATAATTGCAAAATGAAAGTGTACCAAAACTATCGTTATTTAATACATTTTATAATCATTCATTTATTTAATTTTAAAACTTAAAATTAGATTTTATTTAAAATTTTTATTAATGTACAATTATTTTAGCATACCATTAATTATCATCATTATAAAAAATTAAAATGAAACAAAAGAAAGATTTTAAGCTTTTAATAGTCAAAAATTAAAAAATTATGTATGATTATTTTTTTGATTCATTTAAAATATATTTTTTTAATTTTCGATATAAGACCCGGTCTTATGCTTAGAGATATAAGATCCCACACTCAAATCGTATTTAGCAACAAAAAGCATTAATTTTACTGTATACGGGGTGTTCAACTAGTTATAATTAGATATATCAAATAAATGTGTATTTAATAACAATAGTTTTGGTACACTTTCACTTTTCATTTTGCAATTATATGTTCATATTTGAGTTAAACTTCATTTTTATTAAAATTTACTAAAAAATATATTTTAATAATAAATTCATTTAAATGTCGTGACATAAATAATGAGTTAAAATCAATTTGAATTAAATTATAATTTAATTGATATTAATTACTTTATTAGCATTATAATCTGAGGACATTTATTTATTCATGAAATACTTATGAATTGATTTATATTTAATATATTTTTTATTTATTTTTAAACTCATGTTAAATGCATTTTGAATTTTAATTTATAATTTTTTCATAGTTATTTTTAATGATGTCAATTTTTTATGGATATTTTAAGGCAATTTTTAATTACCATAATTTTATGATATTAATTTTTTAAAAAAATTATTATCTTTTTTCATACTAATTATATATATAAAAAATACCATTGAAAAATATATCAAAATTTTAATTATATTTTATCATTGAATTTTATATATGATTATTGACACTATGCTCTCTAAGCTTTTATATACACGGTGTTTCATGTATATCCCTCTAAAAGAACAGAATACGCGTACGTTTAAATAAATTTAACAGTGCCCGTCCCATAACATATGACTTTCTTTATTATAAAATTATAATTTAATTATGGTGTCACCACGGGAAAATCAGAATTAAAATTAAAGCCCTAAATAATGCAGGACATTTGATTAGAAATATCGCAAAAATTCTCCGAATTTTACCTGAAACGGTCAGATTATGGGTGAATCGAAATTTTTTTCTGCATTGGAAATGAACGGAAATATCAAAAAGACTCCCCTCAAATAAAACAATAGAAATTACAAAAATATGAAATATATATTGGGAGTATCATTAAAAATTATTCAAAATATGAAAAAATATAGACCCGAACCTCCTTAAAAACCCGGTCTTTTCTTTCCAAAAACGTAATGAAAATGTTATTAATAATAAGGGTCGAAACACTGATTATATTTTATTTTCTATTAAATTTATTTTAATATTTATTATTAAAATTACTTATACTAGTATATATATTTACCCGTCACATGTTATATTTAGGTTTAATACATATGTTTAATACATAAAAATGATAAAATGACGGTCAAACGGTATTACTATCCCTTAATGTGAATATGCATTATATACTGTAATATATAATGCATATGCAGTAATTAAACATACGTTTATGTTTATATTCATTTTTTATATACATTATGTATGTAATTTTTGTGAATAAAATATATAATATATATATGAAAAATGTAAGCATAAAAATGTAATAACCAATCACAACTCCAGGAGCAACAACTAAATCTTATTTAATACAGTTTTTTCGAATATTATATTTTATGACTCCGCCCAATTTTAAGTCAAAGCTGAACAATTGCTCTTTAGCTATTTTCATTCAAAATGCAGTGACGTCATTCAATATAATAAAAGAAAAAGGTGTATAATGATTAAAAAATGTGCAATAAGAAGGTAGATATACATGAAACACGGTGTATATATATATATATATATATATATATATATATATATATATACTTTAGTATCTTAATAGTTAAGAATGTAGCCCACGATATAAGTGATAATATGTATATTTTTATGCATCTTAAATTAATTTAATCTTTTGGGAAACTAATATTACTATTAAAAGCTGCATTAATGCTTTAAAAAGTTATATATGTATATGATTAATATATATGTGTCCGTACGGCCACAATCATCGTCCGAACTGAGTATATATTTGCAAAATTTACTAAAAACTATTGCGTAATTATTATGTGACAATTTTAAGACATTTAAACTGCATTTTGTGTGCGTAAAAAATACAGAAAAAATAGATTTTTTAGTTAATTAAATTGTTATTAAATTCGAAATCCATGACTACATTTTTTGGACTTCAGTTGGGAAACTGAATGTTAATTTATGTGTAAATATAATCTCAAATTCTAAGCATTATATTAAATTTTATTATAAAAATTATGCATATTTTTTATATTAAAATATATAATAATCTTTTATATTGAAATATATTAAATTTATTATAATATCGCATTAAAATTTTATATTATTTTAAAATTAAATAACGATTAAATTTTATATTATTAATTACATTTTATAATATGAGATTTAAAATAATATGAAATTTATTTTTTGAAAATGTATTATGAAATTTATGATTAAATTTATTAAAAAAAAATTGGCATATAATATATAAAAAAGTATTTACATAATATTTGAGCATAAAACTACGTGCTTTAAAGTAATAAACAATTTTGAACATTAATAACTACATTAAGATACAGTAAAACCTGATATGTCATATTAAATTTTAGACATAACTCTATAAATGAATGAATAAACTTAGTGATGCATTATTTTAAATCAAATACCATCTATAGACTTAACTATGCATTGCAAATTTTATCTTTGACTGATTAGGGTTATATAATATTTAAATAATTTTTGCGAATTTAGTGTTTAAAGTCTTTTATATAATGTATAATTGAATTTTATTTTATTATTTTTTATAAAATTTATGATTTATGATTAAAAAGTTTAAAATTAATAATTAAAAAATAGCATTTTGAATCATCTTAAAACATTCTCACCCGAAACCTTAAGATCTGATTTAAGGGTATATATATATATATATATATATATATATATATTGAGGCATAAATATTTATTTATATTTAAAATAAATATAAATTAATAAATTTAATCATAAATTCCTAAATGAGAGTGTTTAAAAAAATACTTTTTTATAAAATAAACAAAACAAAGCATATATATTTTGTAATATGCATACACAATATCAATATTAAAACATTTTTTAAAATATAATAATATGATAACATTTATAAAAATGTATTTCTTATGTTTTTAAAGTAATGTTTAAGTAAATTTTACTGAAATATAAAGTTTTAGTGTTTTTAGTTTATCATTTCGCTGATATCTTAAAATGAATTATTGCATATGTACTAAATCTTTGAGTTAAATATGTTTAAAAAGAGTCTTAATTTAAATGTATTAAATTTATAAATATTACACATTTTTATAATTTAAATGATTTATTATAAAATTTTATCGAAATTTTCTTAATTTGAATCATAATTCAATTTTTAAATTAAAAAAATTTTAAATTTTTGAAAACATTTTAGTTTTAAATGCTCATTTTATTCGATTAAAATACGAATCATTTTAGAATTAACTTTTATTTTTATCATTTATATTCATTGTCATTTAATGTGAATTTTGACCATTTTCAGATTGAACCATCATCGCTGAGATATTTACCATTAATATCGTTAATTTACGATATAATGTTTGTAAATGAACACAATGGATATGGCGATATTTAGAAAGAAGTATCGGATGTTCGTAATGATTGATTTCGTTTCAGATGAGAGATGTCCGCTGATCTGTGACTTTAGAAATGGTTTATATCTCAGCTTTGATGTTTCAATGTGAAAATGGAAACATTTCATATTTAATGGTAATAAATATATTTTAAGAATAAAATAAACCATTTATGTGCTCTCATTATTAAAGTCATGATATTTTTAGTTTTGTAATGGGAAAATACATTTTTAGATTACACTGTATATTAAATGTCAACAAAGATAGTACCCATATATAGTACAGTAAAACCTGTAAGAGACAGAAATTTTTTTATGGAAAATACAAACATTTTTTGTCCATTATTAGAGTATAATGGACATTTAAAAAGAGATATTTTGCAAATGAATACTTTGATATAAACTTATATCTGTTTAAAGTACAGTGCAATGGGATTGGTGATGATTAGAAAGTCACGTGATACATACTTTTAATATTTATCTCTGTTCTCGATTTTGGCAAAGAAAATGTGTTGCTATAATCGAGAACAGAGTGTACAAAAAATGACATTTAATGTTTTCTATGTACACATATTGTGCCCAAAATTTACAGTCTGTTCTATGGGCTGAGTATTGGAGTTTTAGGAATTTTTTATAATGGGAAATTATGGAGTATTTAATGTTTTTGGGAAGTGTTAGATTCGAGCCCATTGAAAGAAGCATTATGAATATATAAAATGTGCCGGATTCTGTTAAAGTAATGCCCCCCTTTTAATAAAAGGGGCTTTATTTTGAGCTCATATTATCTATATACATATTATGTATAAATGTAAAGGATTAAAATAATATATTTTATCATTATTAAGTACTTATTTTAAGGTATTATTTGTAAATAGTCATGTTTAATACATATTTATTGTTTTTCAATTTTAATTATAAAATATAAAGTTTTTTCAAAATCCAGTGATTAACTTTCATTGTTTCCTGTAATAATGTATACGGTACCATTTATTTTGAAGCGGACTCTATCCAAGCATATGCTATGGCATAGAGTACGCTTTAAAATAATTCATACGGTATAACCACATAATGCATTAAATATGCTTTTTAACAATGATGTTTAAATCAATAAAATATGCTAAATTCTTTAGTATATTTTAGTTTTAATTTACATATGCATTTTAATGTACATGTGATGATGATATAAATGTGTAATATAATATGCACATACATTTATAATGGTATTATCGTATCGATGTGTGTTGTGATATATCGTATGTAAAGTTTATTGGTTCACATTTGTACGCTATTACATTGTAATCAAATAGCGCAATGTATTAAAAGCGCAAATATAAAACATTGAATATTAAATAGAAAAATCATGATTAAGTTATGTTATATTTTTTGATGCTTTAAAAATGTACCGCCAAATCCCGGGGCGAATTTAAGCATAGAAAAGCATTATTTTTTTATTACTGAATTTAGATATTTCCATTTTCTTTTGACAATGGTGAGAACTGTGGTTTTATACACAAAAATGTACAATAATACGTTTATGGTTCAGACACACAATTATCAATACGATAGTGTCTCATGACGTAATAAGAGGAAAGGGAATTTCCTAATGTTTAACAAAATTAAGGAATTTATAAAGTTCTTTTGACCTTTGACCTCTAAAATGAAGAGTTTTCAAAATGTACCAATACTATCATGTATCATATAAATTTGATAAATATTTATGAAAATTTTAATTTTGGAATATATTTATGAAATATATAAATATTTTTGTTTAGCACTTAATCCTTAATATATTCTCGAAATTTTACGAAAATTAATTTTAAAATTAATTTTAAAATTTTGAATTAACGATAAAAAATCATTGGGGAATTAAATGAAAAACATTGAAATTTCGGGATATTTTTTAATTAAAAGAAATTACAATTTTATAAATTATTAAAAAAAATTCTTTAAAATGCTTATAAATAAACGTAAGACTTTAATTACTGAATAACCCTGTCATTGTAATTCGTTTCTGTCATATTTTGGCGGTTACTGCAGGATATAATAATAGGTGCCTGTAGCTCATTTGCAAGTCACATGAGTAATCATATTTTCACAATAAATAACGTCCGTTATTTACTTTTTCTTCTTTGACTTAACAATAGTTTCCCCTAGACCTAACCTAACCTAACCAAATCAATATAAAGAAATCATATATATAATACTATAATAATACTAAATTATAAGACAGTGATGGCGGAACATGGTAAAATATATACATGGACATGAACATATAAATAACGGACGTTATTTATTGTGAAAATGTGATTACTCATGTGTCTTATAAATGAGATAGTGTCACCCTATACTAAAACTATTAGTATACTACACTTAAAACACTTTTCCAAGAGATATATTGTAATTGAATAAAGATATAATTCTGTTTTTTGTATGCGTTGCGCCCTCTATAAAAAACTTAATCATATGCCTATTTAATTACAATATATCTCTTGGAAAAGTTTTTTTATTGTAATAATGTACAATTATAGTATAAAAACCGTGCTTTCTCATTGCACAACAGATGTTTATACATGTAATACTGTACGACAGATAAACTATACTTTTTCTGAATTTAAGAAAAAAACCCAATCTCTGATTATGATATAAATAGTGCATAATATAATAGTATGTAAGTAGTATATTTTGATAACAAATTATTTACTTTAAAATTAAATATATTGAGATGTTTTTTAAATGAAAATAAAAATGATAAAAATCATATTTAAGTATATATGTACATTAGTTGTGCACTATGTGCACACTAGTTAATGTAGTTGTGTATAAATGCAGCTATATAATTAGACGAAAATACTAACTAAATAATGAAATGGAAAAATTGTACATTAAAAAAGTTGAATATAATGTTAACCGTTTAAATATTTAAATAAATTTCATAATAAACAAAATTTACTGATAATAAACTAAATCTCAATATTAAAAAAGACGTAAATATAAATTGTTAATGAACGATAATGACATTAAATTAAAACTCTCTTTACATTTATAAATAAAATAAAAAAATGTTTTTTAAATGATATTTTTATATTTAGAAATTTTTATCATTCATTTTAAGAAAAAAATAATTTTTTAATAATTTGATTATGAATATTAATTTGAAATATATTTTATTAAAACACTTTCAAATTATGTAATAAATCAGCACTAAAAATTTCGAAATTAAATTGCGAAATTATTTTCTATTATGCTAATTTAATAATCAATAAATAGTCAGGAAAATATTAGTATAAAAGTATTCATGAAGTATATCGTGTCCCAATAACTTTAGATGCTATTCTATGGGAAAAATAAACTATATACAGTCGAACCTCCCAAAAGCGGATACATACCCTGCTCCCAATGGATTCCGTCTTAGGGATGTTCGACTGTATTTTATAAAATAAATATACATAAATATGTAATTTATAACACATATATATTGCTTAATATGTTTCCCATAAAACCACATCTGAAGTTGTTATTGGGACACTCTGTATATTTCACGAATACATTAATATGTGTTATTTCAACATATAAATGTATATGTAATTCATTTTTTACAAAAAAAACACATTAAAATTTTTGGTTTTTATTTCACTGAATAATTTTTAAAAATGTATCGTCATTTTTACGTAATAAATTTATATGTAAATGTATTATTATATTGAATAATATTTAATTAATATTGATTTAAGTTCATAATTATAAACAAAATTAAATATATATATATATATATATAAAAAAATAAATATTAATCATATTTAATTAATTTTCATATTTATTTTTTTAGTGAAATGCGATCATAATGAGCGAATGCTGAATTTCGATGTCATTAATTTTGAAGAAAATGATAATGATGATTTCTCTTTAAAAGTAAATTACGATTAAAAAACAAAAATACGATTTTTATTATTAAATAATTATTTTTTAAAAATGTAATTTCATCATTGACTTTCATCACACATTACATATAAAACATTACTATTAAATGCTATTATTAAATATGAGGTGATTGTTTATAATGTAATTAAATGATTTATTAATATTAAGTTTTAATAGAAATTCCGTGCAATTATTTTAATTAATAATTTTTATTAATTATTCTCATACTGTGTATGAAATTAATATTTCAGTCATAAATCATTATATTATTATTATTATTATTATTATTATTATAAGTTTTAGATTATAATGGTTATATAAATGGTTATATATGTTCATCGGTTATATTTTTATTATATAATATCAGCATATATTAGCGGAGAGTCATTTTATTTGTAAATTTCTAGTCCTATACATTGAGCAATGATTTTAAATTTTTAGAAATTTTAAAATTTTATTAAATATATATTTATATAAAATTATTGTAAATATATTATTATAATTATCGTTA
>JAQIXB010000678.1:0-15046 GCA_034697405.1 Mesoplophora pulchra | reverse complement strand
TAATATCATTTTAACATTTTTTATTACTTTTATTTTTCAAATGCCTGTTTATTAATGATATTTTAATATAATTAAAATATTAAATCATTAAAATAAAGTTTAATATATTAATATTATTGTTATATTAATATTATTAATAATATAATACGATACGGTGTGATTTATTATAAAGTGTACTCATATATGCGCATACACTTCAATTGAATTATGTGTGTATATAGTCATTACATAAGTACATTTTATAATGAGTCATACTGTATAATTATTAAATAATTAAATAATTAATAATTATATGATTATAGTTTAATGACCCTTTAATAATGTACCATATGTGCACTTTAATTGTGTCCTTTGCAATCACTGTGTGCATATTAAAAGTTCGATTTTTGTTTAAATATCGTATTATTTATTATATAAAAATAATTAAATCATATAATAATTATAATGAATTATTTATTTTTTTACATAATAATGTGCATAAAATTTTTATATTATAAATAAATATTTATGATAAAAATTTATTTTTGTGCTAAAATAATATTTACTAAATTTAAAAGCGGTAATAATTAAAAATATTTAAAAATATATAATTAATTAATTAAATTAATAAAGGTAATTAATTAGTTAATTAATATTATTAATCGATATAATTAATTAATTAAAATTATATAAATATATTATTTTTTAAAATGAAAAATATGCAAAAATTAGAAAATTAGAAAATGCATTATAAAATATTGTGATTAATAATTTTTTTCATAATTTACATTAAAATTAATAATAAATACATTTTAAATTAAACATATACATAATGATCAAAATTCTAAAATTTTGATCATACTGTTTATGTTTAAATAATTCATTTTTTAAATTCAAAACCGTATTCCATTGCAATGGTAATTTAATAGTAAATACCCATTTACCTCTATTAATTTATCAGTTTTTACAAAATATTTGTGCATACAGTGAAACCTCATTAATAGAAATTGAATTAAAATACTGTTTTTAAATTTTTATAAATGCTATAGTATAATTTAGTAGAGTTTTAAATTATTGAGGTTTAACTGTATTTAGAAATATTTTAAAAGATACGTTATGTGAGGTAAATGAGTATAGGGTATGATACTAGCATTTTATGGTGTATTATTTACTAAAACGCGATTTAATTGATTCAATAATGATGCAAATGACTGTTGAAATGCGCCTAAAAACTGTTGAATCTGTGAGAGGATTATGACCTGAGCCTGTGATGGATTCGGTATTGGAATGGGAAATCCGTTATTATCTTTGTTATTAGTTTCGGCCAAAAGTTGTGCCGTTTTTGGCAATTGTAACATTTTACGTACGGATTCAGTAAAACGCGACATCGCGTCCTGTAATTGCTTAATAAATCCACGAATCTGATCCCCAAATGGTAGCGATGGTAAAGGTATGTCCTGACGTAATGATGACGTCATTTGATCATCGTCATTAGCTAAGTATTGTTGCACTTTTGACAATGGTCTAAAACCTAATGCTTTAGTCACTTCTGACGTAACACGTGTCATTTGTTCGTCCCATAATTGTAGGAAATTATCCAATTGTTTAAACGGAAATAAACGATCTGTTTCCGGTATCCCCTCAATGTTCAGCCCTTTATTTAATTGATTAATCAATTGATGTACATTTTTCTCAAATAATTTCAGATTTTCTCTTATCATTTGCATAGGACTATCGATCTGTGATTAAACAAAAAAAAATTCATATTTAATTAATCACAAACACTGTATATTTAAATATCAGTATTTTTACATTTAGATTAGTTTATTGTATTTATTTTTATTCATAAATGAAATATACAAGTATATATACTAGTAAATACATAGTGTATAACTTGTATATACTAGTATATAGATTATGTCATAGGGATTACTCAATTCAAAAATTATGTTTTTTTAAATTTTAATTCATTCATTGTAATATGATATAAGACTATAAAATATAATTTAAAAACATGTTTACGATTATATTTTATAAAAACATAATAAACACATTTAATTTAAATTTTATATTATTAATAATATAATTAAATATCCTTTTAATTGTGACATTATAGCGTGAGTAAAAATTTTTTTAATATACTAAAAGAGAGAAATTTTTATTTAAAAATAAGCAATTTTTAGCACTAAAAAATATTCCCATATTTCCATATATTCCCAGTTTCTAAATTAAAATCTATATAAGATTTTGGGAATTTAGGAATCTGGGAATTTCTTGTGGCTAGTTTCCCGCAACTTGAATACTTCAATGCATATATTTACTTTTATATTTACTAATAATTTTATAATAATTTTAATTACAATAATAATTTACCTGATAAAAGTTTGGATTATTTTCTGTTAAACCCAATGTCTTTGCCAATGATTGCAATATTTGTGAATACGTATTCGCGATTTGTCTGACACTTCCGGTTATGTCGGAAATCGCAGTCACTATTATATTATTATCATTATTATCTAAATCTTTACTTTTTTCATCGAAAAGTACTTTTTCATCATTTTTAATATTAAATGAAAAAACATTATTTATAAATAAAATTAATAATATCAATTTTATCATATTTAATTATTTTATTTTAAATTAAAATAAATATTTTATATTTATTATTAAAAAATAATTAAAATTTTGTGAATTTATGTTCATTTTTATATGATTTTTCATCCCTCATTTTAATGAATAATTTTTTATTTTTATTATTTTTAAATTATAATTTTGCAAAAAATTTTTTTTAATTATATTTATTATTATATAATTTATTAATATATTATCACCTAAAATTAGATAATTAATATTTATGAAAATATTTATGTTAAAAATATAGCATTTAATATGTGTGAAGAAAAATATATTAATTAATATATCAATTTTAGTGCGGGTGAAATAAATAGGAAATAATTATTAAATAATTAATTTTTAATTATAAAAAATGTCATTTACAAATACTTATTTACCTCAACTTTTTGATATGAATATTTAGTTCAAAGAGAGAATAGAGAAATCTCTTATCATGAGTGTCAAAATTTAAGCAAATTTTTTAAAAAAATATTACCGGTATGTGCCAAAAATAAGTCCCCCCAAATAGAAGCCCGGGGCTTATATTAGGGCAGGGGGCTTCTATTTGAAGCTCATCTGAAGAATCTGACTCTGATACTGAAGAATATGATTAAAACAAGATGATTTTTTAAATTATTTTTTAAACATATTTTTGTATTTTCATGTTTAATTAAAAAAATTTATTAAAAAATGAGTTAAATTTCTAATAAAAAATTTATGCCAAATAGAAGCCCGGGGCTTCTATTTGGTCCACACATTTTCTCTTAAAAAAGGCAAAATCCAAATAGAAGCCCCGGGGATTATTTTTGGAACATCCCGGTACACATTATGCTAAAAAAGGCAAATAATTATTTAAATTTTTGTATTGAAAATAATCAATTTTTTAAAATTTTGTAAATTATTTATTTTAATTTTAATGCGGTTTTGTTATTGTGAATTATTATTTTTAATATAATATTAATATAAAAATTATTTTAAATTAATTTGAAATTTTATATATTTTACAACGAATGCCTAAATTTTCTTTATTTTTCCTTTTGTTTAATTTAAATTTTTTCTTTAATTTCCCCTTTGAATATTTTTAAAATATTTTTCATAATTTATTTATTTCACATTCTAAAAAGTGAGGTATAAGGGTATGTGCATTTTAAAATTTTATATTATTTTATAAATATATACATAGATATTTTATTTATAATTTATTTTAAAATTATTATTTTATTGTAATATTTTGTTAAATATTAAATCTGTAATATATATAAAACTTTTCAAATGCTAAATTAATTAATTAATAAAAATATATTAAAAAATTATTTGATTTTATTAAAAACTCAATATATTTACAGAATATATAACCATTGTTGTTTTTTAGCATTATTTTCGTTTTATTAAATTTTTAAGATTTTCTTACATTTATTAAAATTACATAATCGATTTTAGTGTATCATATACAAAAGTTATTTATATTTATATCCGTTTAAAAAGTGAATGCACATGAATTGCACGTGATATATGCATATATGCGTATATCATATATACGCGTGAATATCACGCGTATATATATATATATATATATATATATATGATAATTTTAAAATATTTTAATTTAAAATTATGTAATTTTTAACTTTATTTTTTAAAATATCATATTTTATTTTTTATTTATTATTTTATTAGTAATATTTATTAAGAGTGTAATTAATATTTATTTATGATGATTGCAAATAATAAAAAAATTAATCTAAAAAAAAATCTTAATTCAGAACAAAAAAATGGACTAAAATTAGAAAAACAAATTAATTATTTAAATAAATCTAAGTCAACATATATTTTCTGATTTTATTTTCCGGTTTTTAATTATTTTATTTCCGACTAATTCCTTACCTTGATTATGACATAACTTTAATTTACTAAAAATATAAATGTATATTTCCGTTTTAAAATAGATAACTATCATTTTACAATTTTAAGTAATTTAATAATTTAATGTTAATTTAACGCATTAAATAGTTATTTTTTAATTTATACGTAATATAATGTAAGACATCCTTTTAATATATATTTCAAATTTATTAATTACTTTATTTTTGTAATTTTATAATAAATTTTATAATCATTTTATTATTGACATTGAATGATATAACATTAATTTAAAATTAATTTTATTTCATATTTTATATATTTATATACAATTTTTTTATTAAAATGTGTTCATCTTTAAAAAAGGTATGTAATTTTTTATGCATATTAAAATATAAGAATTGACAATTCTAAAATATTGATAAATATTACAGTAAAAGCATTAAATAATGCCATTTGTGTATTTTAATACTAATATGATATACGAATGCTCATGTTTAAGCATAACGTTTATTGATATTCATTATCCACTATAAAATACATTTATGGCATTATTTACATCTTTTACTGTATATTACTTTGTGTTCTACTGACTGAACACGATTTATATATACATTATATATACATTTTAGAGGTCAGAGTTTTCGGGTAATAAAAAGTTTTAAAACATTAGCATTTTTATTAATGCATTGTAAAATAAAAATTTTATGAATAAATTTTGATTTTTTAAAAATATATTTTATACTTAATTTATGTTTTTTGTATGTTTATATTGAGGTCTCTGAACATTTTAAAGATAAAAATTTCATTGAAAATTATTAGTTTTTTGTATTAATTTTAAGTAAATTTTTAGTAAATTTTTGATAAATATTTTTTGTCCCTCAATTTTCAGCATATGTATTTTAATATCACAATAATATGATTTTGAAATTCCAATGATTTTAGTTAAATTTTGAATGATGATGTTAGTGTTATTTTTAAAGTGTTAAAATTTATATTTTTAATTTTTTTACATTATCTATGCACTAAGATCTTTCAACGACTATTTTACTGTACTTTCATATTTACTAATTATAGTTTATATTGAATCTGTGGAATTCATTCCGTTTTAAAATGTTTTATGGTCTTTAATTTATTGATACCGTTAATACACACACAAAAGTATAGAGACACCGGTTTTTTGCTCGTATCTGATCACAGCGGCTTTAATCAATTTAATTTTATATATAAAATTGTATTTTATTTATATTTAAAACAATATTAAAACTTAAAATTTAAATATAATTTAACAATTTCCTGAATATAAAAAAATGTCAATTTCCATAGAGTAATATGTTAATTTTTTGACCATTTTTTTCGGTGATATCATTAAATTTTAAATATAATAATTAATAAAATTTAAAATTTAGATTAATTTAAACAAAATTAACTCTAAATAATAATATATTATATAATGTACCTCAAGATATAATAATGTCTCTAAACTTTTGTCGCGGTGTGTAGTATAGTAATGGACTACACATTCTGCATGTATATCACTTTCAATTTAATTTTATTTTAATATATAATTTTAAAAATTTAATTATACATATAATTAACAACTAAATGTGCATCTATCATATTATGTAAATAATTATGATTAAAAGATCAAAGGGCAATCATTAATGACGTCCAAATGCATGTATTGATTTAGTTTTCGTATATTATATCATTTTAAATATATTTCAATATTGAATCCAATGGTATATCACATGACAGGATTAAATACAGGGTGATCAAAAAAAATTTTTTTAGTATAAAAATTTAAAATGTTATATATTTGTATATATATTATATATTTTTTATTATGCGTTTTATTAATATTTTAAATTATTTAAAAGTTTTGATTTTAAAAAATTTATGAAAATAAATAAATTGCATTTTTTCCTTAAAATTATAGTGTTAAAAGTTTCCCGAAATTCCTTATACTTTTAGAATAATTTTATATTATGTGCATTTAGTGGAACACGCTGTATATATGACAATAAATTCCGAATTCTAATACTTTTTAGGTTTAAAATTAATTCAATAAATAAAATATATAAATAATTCTTAGATTTTACTTTTTGAATTTGCCCATTGTACTCAAATTTATATACTGTGATAATAATTATGATGAAAGAGGAAAATGCTAATTTATAATTTTAATGTATAATTTTAATATAAAATATATTTAAATGTTATTTTGTAAATAAATTACTTAAAATAAAAGGTATATTTTTTAATATATTTCCGGCCATAAAATTATTACCGATTTTTGGATATTCCAATATTTTTTAGAAATCATATAAAATGATTTTTCTCTAAAATTCATTGACCGATGACCCCATTAACCTCTTTAATGTACGAATTCAATGCATGTATTGTATTAAAACGCGCAATTTCTATTGCAATATGTGCATTCTCTGCTATCTTTTGCTGTAATTAGAAAGCATAGGTATTAATCATAAGACAATGCACTCAAAATCACTATCTTTATTTATATTAAAACACATGCGCTAAAAATATTTTAAAATAATAATTTAAATTTTAAATTTTAATTAAAAGAAACGAAACAATTCATTTCCGAACGGAATATTAAAAAATAAGAGTATGGCATTGGAAAATAATGATAATATCATAATGTCTTTATTATCATCATTAATGTCATTAATAATGGTATTACGTCTGTGGTCATTTATGACGTCATTTACATTGGTGACCATTGGCGCAATTTCAGCCGCAAAAAATATGAATAAATTCAATATTTATATATATATTTCATCATTAATTACGGTATTAGGTGTTCATGCGGCAGGGAAAATGGTAAACATGTACCATAAAAGCAAAAGAAATATGACCATATCATTTTCAGATGATATTCTTAACAAAAATAATATTATTAATAATAATGATAAAAATAATAATAATATTAATAACGAAATTTATGTAAATAAAAATGGAAATAATATATCATCATCATCGTCAAATGAGAATAATGCTGTTAATATGTGGTCACGTGACAGAGTGGTAAATATGGGAGTGATATGCTATTTAATGGGATGTGCGGGTTTTGTGAGTGTCGCGTTTTTGTCTTCAGCTAAAATGACACATTTGGCATTTATGCATTTCTGTGGATTATCATCGGTATTTTTTTATTCCGATTGTAATATATCAAAGAATGCAATTTTAGGTATTTATTTACAGATATGTACTTTTTTTACAATAATTATTACTAAAGATATAAGTCATTTTAATATATATTTTATTATTTTAATTTTTTAAGTATGTGTTTGTAAAGTTCTTATATTATGAGTTAAACAGTATATTACATGATATTGAACAGCGATGTACTTATATCTTTGATTATAAATATATAATTTTTTACTTTTTCATTACTTTTTATAATGATAAAAAAATCAAAGGTTAAAAATAATTTCTCAAAATTATAAGCATTGTTTTTTGAAAAAGTAAAATGTTAAATAATTGAGCATTTTTTAAGATAAATTAAAATTTAATTATTATTATTTTTTATTATCATTTAACATTTATTTAAAGATAAAATAAAAGTGATGACGCATGGTCCATTGTGTGTTATGTATTCATTTGTGGCACAATCGGGAACATTCAATTTTAGTATATTGTTATACGCCATACCCTTTATACTTAACACTGAAGCCATAGTACATTCTAAATATGCACGAAATTTACATAATGATGAATGCGCGGGAAATGTCACCATAGCTCATTCTTCAAAAACATTTTCTTCACAATTATTATTCGTATGCTTATTATTTGTGCCTTATATTTTATGTATATTTATGGCCCTTAATTCTAGTCTATGGTTACTTTTGCCATTATTAACCGCATTCAAAGCATTTAAATTGGAAAAACAATTGCGCAATGGTCACTTATCATATGCTAAAGTGGACACATCTGAACTGAATTATTATTTTTGTATGTTTTATATGATCGCGTGTTTCAATATCAATGCTGAAATATTTTAAAATTATTGAGATTAAAATTAATATGCCCATTTTTGTAGGTCGTCATAGCAAAACTCTTAATAATAAATAATGAAAATTTATTTTAAAGAATTAATAACTAAAATTTAATTAATTTAAAATATTTTGTAAAATTTACGTGATAAATTATTAAAAACACATTACGTATGTTTTTTATATATATATATAAAGTATATGTATAAATATATATATATATATATATTACGTATATGTAATATTTGTATATAATAAAAATACAAAAATGGGATAATTAATTCTAATTTCAATTATAGTATTAATATTTAATAATTTTTATTTATTTTAATATAATTTTTATTATATGTATTTAGGATAATATTTAGGAATAAAATATAAAATTTTTATGTAAAATTTATGTTAAATTTATTAATTAATAAAATGAAAAAATGTGTTTCAATAATATAATGCCAAATCTTAGATTTTTAAACATTAATTTATCATTTCATTACAAATGTGAGATATAAACTTTTATATTATTATATTAAAGGGTGATATTTTTATAATTAAATTATATTTAAATTTTGTTTATAATATACATGTATTTATTACATGTCCAAAAAAGTAAAATATTTTGCCATAATGACATCTAAAATAACATAAAAAATTTGAAAGATTTCTTTTACCGCCATTTACCCGCATTTTTTACAATTATAAGTTAAGTTAGATTAGGTTAGGTTAGGTTAAGTTGGGTTTTATCATTAGCATTTAATATATATTGTATTTTATTTTTCACTTTAATTTGATTATATTTAGTTTATCGGGTTTTTGTTTAATAAAAGTTTTATTAAAATGATTTATTAAATTTATTTACATTTATATTAAATTTTTATTATAAAAATTATGTTTCACGTTTATTATTTTTATATAATAAAATTATTGCTAAAAATGAAAATAATAATGTTAAAATTATTATATAAATGAATGAATATATAATAATTGTGAAAAAGTGACCATCCCTTTATAGTAACATTACTGATATATATTATGGATTTATTATTACGTAATTACAGTAATCCGATCGAATATATTATAATCGAAAAATGATATCTCATTAATTGACCCGAAATTTATTTCTTTAATATTTATCGGTAATAAATTTGTTATGCCAATAATTGGAGATTCATTATTATTTTTATTAAATTTTTTATTTTTAAATAAATTAATAATTTTAATGAATAAATGATGGTATAATGATACAAATGTTATGGCATCAGATTTATCCGCATATAATCGTAAAATACTTTTATCTATGGTATCATTATCCAAATTCCATTCCAATGATTCAATACGATCGTTTAATGATTGTGTGTAATTAAATGGTATATGAATAGCAGCGTATGATTTTCCGGATTTTACTGTATTTATAGCATCATCTAATGTTTTATACTGAATTTCACATTAAATGCTGCATTTTGCATGTGCATGTGCCATAGAAATGGCAATAATTGTGAAATGATGTGTATATTCGTTAATGATTAATGCTTTTGTTTTATTAAATGCCGATATTAATTTAAAAGTATTACTATTATTTGTTAATGAATAATTATATTACAGTGAATCCTCATTATATAATGCAACATTTATGCCATTTATTTGATTCCCGGAACATATACAAAATATACAGTTAAAGCAAATAATAGAAATATATTAATATATGCGACAAAAATAGAAAAAAACTATAATTTTTTACCAAATTTTAGTTAAAATTGAAATTTGATATGCATTTTTATATAAATTATTAAATTGAATGTGATATCTGAATGCACAATATACGGTAAAACAATTTTATGACCGTTCTTCAAAGAGTGCTTTTAATTTTGTATTAAAATTTATTCATTTATTTTGTGTGTTCCTTTAATTCCGCATTATGCGTCTTAAATGACGCAAATTCCATAGTATTATATTTAAAATTTTATTTTTTTAAATGATAAAATTAATACTAAAAATAAAAATAATAATGTTAAAATTGTTATATAAATAAATGAATATATCATATAATCATTGTAGAAAATTGACCATTCCTTTTGAGTAATATAACTAAACATATTCATAAGAATAGTCAATGGATATATTTTTGAGAATTTTTGCATTATTAAAGGCTGAACCTCAATGGGCCACATTAAGCCGCTAATGAATGTGTTTATGGTCACTGTGGACATTAAAATTAATATAATAATAAATAAATTATTAAATAATATTGAAATTAAAAGTCCAAAACTTATGCCAAAAGACACGCACATTATAAATAATATTATGGTGTCAATAATGTTGGCACTAAAATTTGTGAAAACACAGTATGCATTTATCATTAAAATTAATGTTAACACTAAAGCGGTTATATATATGCATATGATTATTGAAATTATTAATGGTATAATGCCCATTCCTAAATAAAATTAGAAAAATTTATTAAATTAAATTTTAAATTAAATTAAATTTTATAATTCTGTTTGATTCTGTATAATTTATATATACAGAAATGAATATATAAATTTAATATTCATGACTATGTCATTATCAAATCATGCAGAGGAATCACATTTATATTTACCCGTTATTAATAAACGATTTATATTTTGAAAATTAAAATAAAAAATTAAACACGAATAAAATATCGCCATCATCAGTGTGTTATATACTAAATAATACGGAATCACATGATCCAAAAATGATATCTCATTAATTGACCCGAAATTTATTTCTTTAATATTTATCGGTAATAAATTCATTATGCCAATAATTGGAGATTCTTTTATATTTTTATTAATTTTTTTATTATTAAATAAATTAATAATTTCAATTAATAAATGATGGTATAATGATACAAATGTTATGGCATCAGATTTATCCGCATATAATCGTATAATACTTTTATCTATGGTATCATTATCCAAATTCCATTCCAATGATTCAATACGATCGTTTAATGATTGTGTGTAATCAAAAGGTATATGAATAGCAGCGTTTGATTTTCCGGATTTTACTGTATTTATAGCATCATCTAATGTTTTATATTCGTTAATGATTAATGCTTTTGTTTTATTAAATGACGATATTAATTTAAAAGTATTACTATTATTTGTTAATGAATAATTATAATACAGTGAATCCTCATTATATAATGCAACATTTATGCCATTTATTTGATTCCCGAAACATATAAATAATATATTAAAAGTAAATAATGGTAATAAAAATGATGCGATCATAAACATAATATTAAACATGTAATTTTTTATCAATTTTTTTGTTAATATTGGAATTTGATATGCATTTTTAAATAAATTATTAAATTCCAATGATAATGATTCAGAAATTTCATTAATAATTTTCAATGAATTTTTATTTTTATTTTTATTTAAATTTTTAAAATTATCATTTTCATTTGTATTTTCATCATTATTTTGACATAAATTTAAGAAAACACTTTCCAAAGAATGACACGAATATTTTTCCATTAAATCTTTTGGTGATGATTCTTCTAATTTAAGACCATTTCTTAAGAGACATACATTTTGAGCATTCACAGCCTCTTCAATGTAATGTGTCGTAATTATAACTGTGGACACTTTATCCGTGCATAATTTACACAAATATTGCCATATCATGTCCCTAATTAAAGAGTCTGCACCCACTGTAGGCTCATCTAATACTAGTAAAGGGGGGTCATGTAATAACGCTACACACAGTGACACTCTTCTCTGTTCACCTCCACTTAAATCGTTTACTTTTCTATTATATTCATTAATATTAAAATGCGTCAATAAATAGTACATACGTTCATTAATGTTTTCTATTGACATTCGATTTAATTGACCATAATACATAAGTGTATCTTTAATTGTGGATTCTAAATCTAAACCTAACTCTTGAGGCATATAACCGACACCTGTGCCCGGAATTCGTAACTCTTTCGAACGCTGATTTTTCCCAAAAATCGTAATCGTTCCGCATTTTTGAGTATAAATTCCTAAAATGCACTTTAATAGTGATGTTTTCCCGGATCCCGATGGTCCTAAAACGGCGTAAATTTCGTTCATCGGTACATTTAATGAAACATTTTGTAAAATTACATTTTTATTATTAAATATTAAATTTAAATCTTCACATTTAATAGCATAATTCATATTTATAATTAAATTATTTTTAATTTTAATATTTTTATAAAAATGTAATTCAATTTAATTTAATTTATATAATTATTTATATATATTTATTTAAATATATATAAATTTATATATATATTAATATATATATATTTACATAAATATTTATATTATTTATATTTTGAAAAATATTTCTTTAAATTTTATGAATATATTGAGATAATTTTTTTTAAATTTAAAATATCGTAAATTTTTAAGCGTATGCTTATACCGTGTACCACAGGCTGCACACATAATAACATTGTCATTATTCTAAAAGTATAAGGAATTTCGAGAATATTTTTTGATAAAATTTCAAAGAATAAAGGGCACATTTACTTATTTGAAAAAAAGATTAAAATTAAAACTTTTAAATAATTTAAAATGTTCAAAATCGCATAATGATAATGAAAATTTTAATTTTTTGTAAAAAAAATTTTTTGATCACCCTGTATATTTAATCCTATCATGTGATATACCATTAGATTTAGTTTTAAAAATATCTTTAAAATGATATATTTTATGGCCATACATGGTGATAAAAATAATTGTTTTTATATAAAAATTTAAAATTTTATTCATTTTATGCGTTTTTTAAAATTTTAAATTAATTAAATTTTGCAAAATAATTTTACAAAACCTTTATGCAAATAAATAAAAGGTATATATTCCTTAATTTTAGTAAAATAATTTTCCGGTCATTTCTTATACTTTAGAATAATCGCAATTTTTATTTTGTGTGCAGCCTGTGGTACACGGCGTATATTTAACATTATAAACATTCAGATATAAGCATTCACATGCATACAGACATTAAACATGATTTTTTAAAATTCAAAGTCATGAAATCCTTGAAATATATACATAGGTATACAGTGATTAAAGATTTATAAGAGATATTTTGCAATTGAATTGGGATATGATTTTGCTTTTTATCGATGTCGCATATCTTGTAAAGAATTTATTCATATTTCAATTCAATTGCAGAATATCTCTTATAATTCTGGGATCACTGTCACATACTCTTATCTTTATTTTAATACATACATACATACAGTATGTGTCATCATCTTTCGAATTATAACATATACTTTCATTTTCTAATTTTTATATTGTAAAACGTGTAACCTTTGCCTATAAAAACGTGTTTTTGCGACGTTCGAATGTTAAAAACAAATACTGTATGTATTTATGTATATACAGTATTTGAACGATATTATGTCCATGACACGCCCATTGTTAATACTGTTAATACTATCCTTTGTTAGTACTGTTTATAATGCGTGTGCAATCAGCTGAGGGACATAATATCGTCAAAATACTGTATGTGGTTATATAAAATATACATATACAGTGAAACCTCCAGTTACGGGCACCTCTCTTATTATGTTCTTCCACTTATGGAAA
This sequence comes from Mesoplophora pulchra, assembly GCA_034697405.1. Taxonomy (NCBI): domain Eukaryota; kingdom Metazoa; phylum Arthropoda; class Arachnida; order Sarcoptiformes; family Mesoplophoridae; genus Mesoplophora; species Mesoplophora pulchra. The sequence continues at coordinate 981 of JAQIXB010000678.1, read as the reverse complement.
ATACACAGCAATTTTAGGGATATACGCAAATTACGTTACACATAATATATTTTATTTCATATTTTACCTAACCATAGTTTCCCCTTAGACTTAACCTAACCCAACTTAATATAAAGAAATAATATAAAAATAAATAAATATAAAATTTATCAAAAAATTATATGACCTCTCTTAAGCGGACAACTTCTTTAAGCAGATACTTAGTCTGTAGCAAATAAGAGAGGTTTCACTGTACATTTACATACATTTAAATGTTAATAATAACATAAAATTCTTATAATATTACATTTAAATATGTTTTCTATGATAGTATTTTACAATCATGCGTATGAATTAAATTTTTTTTTAAATTAATTGCCCTGAGGGGAATAAATTTACTTTAAAATTTAATTAATTTAAAAATAAATTAGTAAATGCAATTTTTTAAATATCAATTTTTTATATGTAATATTATAATATGCTATTTTAGTACATGAAAATGCGCAAATTTTCATACAATCATGGCCTTCAGTTTTTTTCTTTGTGTAATAATAATAGTGTTTATTGCATTTTTAGTGACTAAATACTTATTTATCTTAAATTTAATTTTAATTAATTATTTAAAATATTAATATATTTTAATGACGTAATTATAGCGTAATAATTGTTTAATAATAGATATATGAAAATATAAATTTATTATATCGTATGACAATAATAAGAGTTAAGGTACAAAAATTGTTGATATGTCAAACTGCGCATTGTTATAGCATTTAAACATTTCTATAAATGTTTAAATTTTAATTATATTCAAATGTTTTACCTTTATTTTTGTCATACGATATATATTTTTATTTTTTTCTTATAAATTAAGATATTAATAGAATTAATAAGAAATAAATGCATTTTTCCTTTATTTTTATATTTAAAATAATTATATTGTATAACAATAATATTGTTGCAATTTATTAATTTACAATTATTTAAAAGGAAAATAATTTA
>JAQIXB010000677.1:0-15051 GCA_034697405.1 Mesoplophora pulchra | reverse complement strand
AACATATATGAAATAACTGTTACGCTGTGTTTTCGATTTAGCATTTAGTTTAACAAAGAAAACGTTGACATAAACGATAAATTATTGAAAGTGTTACATGGTTTTTAAATATGAATAAATAAAGAGTGCGCATTTGCATTGTTGCTAATTATGCCGCATCATATGTTAACATCTTATTAACTGTGATTCGAAATATTGTTTTTGAAAAATTAATATTTTTTAAAAGAATTAAAATAATATAAATGAATCGGGAAATTTGTTCATTTCACTTTTTATAATGGGCTCTATGGACATTTATAATGGGAAATTATTTGTTCACTCATTTTTAAGTAATTTACGAAAATTTTTAGTAAACATTTTTTAGATCTTAGATCGTGATCATATATGTAATTTGACATAAAATTTATAATATAAATTTTAATTGACAATCATTTTACTTTATTATGATAATGATAATAAAGTAAACTTTTTTTATACCACAATATTAATGGTAAAAATTGGATCATTATTTAAGAGATCAAAAATCTTAAGATCTTTATAAATACATAAATATAACCCGATTCTTAACTGATATATAAAAAAATGATATTTTTGTGTTCATTAAACCCCATTTATGCCGAAAATATCAGTATTTATAAAATATCATCGGACAAAAAAATTACGATCATTCTCTTAAGACATATGTTAAGATTGTAATAAAACTAAACATTTTTATTTTCTCATTCATCGCATTCTTTTAAAATGTTTATTTACAAAAATTTTAATTTATTATTAATTTAATACTATTAAATATATTATTTCTTTATATTGAATTGGTTAGGTTAGGTCTAAAGGGAAATTATAGTTTTAGAAAAAGAAAAACATCAGTAAAACACGTGCTTTAATAGGTCTGTGAAGATACATGTATGGATCTGTAAATAGTTATACAGTACGTTCAGACTTAAGGTTTACTCAGTACAGGCGCTAGTGCGTTGTTTGTTTATAGTAATTACGCATATAATAGCATTGGCGTCCGTACTGACTAAACCTTAAGTCTGAACGTACTGTATTATATACAGTGCTATCGGCCGCACTATTTTGGCGTTTTCGATAAATTTACCTAAAGTGTACCATAGAATAGAATAGCTTTTGAAAAATTAATAAAATTAAATATAAATTGTAATTATTAAATTTTATATAATAATTACATGTAATAGTTACATGTGTGTGCAATGACATTAACATTAACGTACAGTGACATTAAAATAATAACCGTGTACACTGTATATACTTAAGCTAAGTGTAGGTTTAAAATGAATTATATTTATGTATGCATAGTATATACAATGTAAATCCAATGATGGATCATACAGGAATAAGTCTAAAATTAATTCACCACATTTTTAAATTTAATAATTATTAAAATTGAAAATTTTTCATTAATAAAACAAATAATTTTAAGCATTTTAAGAAAATGTGTTTATTGTGCATATTATTATTAATATAAACGTGTGTATTGTACATTTTGTTTCTGACAAAGTGTATACATAGTGTCTACTGTACATTTAAAATATTAATACTAAAATACTTTATTAGTCTAAAGTGGAATAAAATCACAATAATAAATCCAATTATGGATGGTAAAATCTAATATTCAATATTATTAGAGTGTCAAATTTTAAGAATATTTTTTTTCGAAAAAAGCACCTGAACATGCCAATAAAACAAAAAAAAAATAAGCACATTTCCCAAAAAATGTGCTTTTTTTGCTTTTTTTAAAATAAAATTATTTATTTTATAATATAAATGCATTATTTAAGTATATAAATTGTATATAAATGTATATATTTATAAATGAAATCATATTATAATTACAACACATATATGTGTATTAATACATTTTTAAACATATTTTTTAAAATTTTTCAATTTTTCTATGAAAATAGAAATGTACAATTTTTGGCAAAATAATAACTAATAATTAAAAAAAAAATTTTATAAAATAAACCAAAGAAAAAAAGCACAAAAAACACTTTTATTTTGTTTTTATCGGTCATGTTTTTTATAGATATGGACACATATCTACTTATTTTTAAGATATTCATATAAAAATAAAAAAAGCAAAAAAGCAGTTTTTGACACTCTAATTATTATGTATTATTATTAAAAAAAATAACACATCACACATAAATTATAATTAATTCGTTATTTATGATAAATTACGATTTAAGCATGAAAAATATTAAATTATAACGAAATAATTAAATAATGTTCAGGAAAATAACAAAATTTGGACATCTGTGGCTTCAAAATGATATATCGAATTTTCGAAAATTAAATGAAATTTTAGTTGAGACATGTCCACAATTAACTTACAATCGATTTTGACTTTCATTTTATATGAAATTTTTAAGAAAAGTTAATTTATTAAACGCTAAATTGAAATTTATAATTTGTATTTAAAAATTTTAAATATAATTAACATATTTAAATTCAAAGTGATTTCATAAAAAATAGATTTTCATTCTCAAAAGTTTTTATATTAACTTATATTTTATAAAATAAATAAAGATAATATTATGAAATTTTCAGTAAATGAGATATATGTTATAATATGTTATTATTTTTTAGATGATGATGATGATGAAATATAAAATAAAATATTTAATAAAATATAAGTCAAAGTCTATTCTAAGTATAGAATGAACATTCCTAATATTTATTTTAAAAATATTTTATCGGAAAAGTTTCAAATGTTTAGATTTTGAAGATAATGCCTATAATATTATTGATTCAAAGTATTTCTTATGATATTAGTGAATCCTTTGAATTTAATGGACTTTTGGAGAGACCCCTCATAAATGTCAGTTTCTTATGAATCGTTTTAAATAACATTTAATTGAAAATAATATTTTTAATTTCTTAATTCATATAAATATACATCTTTATTTATAAAATACGATTTTATGAAACATTTTATTGCATAAATTACCAAAAATAATCATTTGTAATTCTATATACTATATTAATGGGTAATAATATCGCATAATAAAATATCATTATCTAAATCGTGTATTAAAACAATTTATATCATTAGTTATAATGAGGATATTTCGAATAAATAATTACTGTGTGTGAATATTTTAAACACACTAACAATGTTAGTTAATGTTATTTGACATTTTATAAAACAAATAAATAAATAAATTACAAATTATTAATTTTTAATTAAAAGTTACGATGAAAAATATATGAAATTTTTATTATGCAATAAAATTGTACGGTCATTGTTTATCATCAGATACCATCATTAACCCGTAACAATATAATTGAATTTACAGTAAAACAGCATTTTCTTTCTCAAAATATACTTTTATTTATAACTGAAACATTAACATAAAAACAGTATGATTATAATGATGTTCACAGAGCAAATTAATGAATATCTAATGCCAAAAGTTATTCCGATGGTAATTTCTAAACTAAAGTTAGCATTATCTTAGTTTTGTGTGCATTGATTCATAAATCCATTACAATATATTATATTGAATCACAACTGTCACAATGAGAAAATTGTTTTTAAAAATATTTTTCTTTTAAATAAATGCTAAAATTTGATGTTTCATATGAAAGTATTATATTCTTTTCGATAATTGATCGTGTATGTGTTATCATTTTCTTTATTTAACATATTTTTTCGTCATTTTTTACAAAAATAAATCCCTAAAAATTTATTTAAATAAAAACAAAAGTAATAATGCATTCTAAAATTCACCATACTGTACATGTAATGTACAGTATTTGTATAATATCTTTTATAACCCTTTTATATCTAACCATTTATAAAATAATATTAAATATGCGTTAAAAGAACAATCGCAAAAACACTGATACTAAATTTGCTCTCTAAACATGTTTAAATTATATATCAATGGAAAGTCCATATAACATGCATCGCATATATCAAAATTTTTGATTTCCGATTACCGAAATTTACCAAAATGCTCATTCAAAGTTTACTTAAAAATGTGAAAAAACACGACTTCATATATATCATTGGAAAGATCTCATTGAGTACATTGCAAATATGCCAAAAATTGTTATTTTAGATAACCGAAAGTGACTAAAATGTCTTTATGAATTTGCGGTTAAAATTCAAAATTCAATAAATAATAGATTTAGTAAATTGTATTTATTTATCAATAAAAGTAATTAAACACATTATAAAAGATATTTCAGAACACTTTAAACGATTAAAATATTATATTTTTGAAAAAACAATTTTAAGGTTTACATACACCAATATAAGTTCTAAATTCTAAAGGCACAGTGTAAAATTAATTTTTTATAACCATTAAATAGAGAATTAAAAAGTAAGAATGATAAAAGTCCCAAAGGTTAAGCTCTTATAATTTTATAGAAATTAAATTTTAAAATTAAATAAAATGTTCAGCTCTGATACCCTTTATTAAGTAAACTATTCACTTTTGACCTTTTTGCCCATAGGACTTTGTATCATATTTGATGAGTATTTTAATATAATGTTTAAAATGAGGCATTCACAGCGGAAAATGTCATATAAAAATACGAAACCTCTATTGGTTCAACCTAATAACATATTATATTATTATGTGTATTATATTTGATAAATACTTTTTCATAAAAATAAATATAAATAAAAATATAAATATACATATAAATGTCGACGATAAAATCATTTCAGATCATTACATATATAAATTTGCGTTAAGTTTTTTTTCATTTTATAGTTATATATATTATAATGTTTGCATAGTGATAACGATTTTCGGTTATAAAAGTTAAAGGTCAAAGTTTTTTTAAAAAATATATGACCTTTGATCATTTGCTTTACATTGTGTCATATTAGATAATTCTTTTACTAATTTGTCCATTGTTTCTTGAAATAGAATACACTTTAACTTTTGATAAAAATTCTTAATAAATATAATTAAAGCATATTTACATTTTCTTAAATGTTTATTAATAAACACATAAAACATATTTTTAATTAAATCGATTATGCATATGATTTATTTTCATAATGAATTTTAATTATATTTTATGAGAATTAAAATTGAACTAAAGTTTTATGATTATTTTGAATACTAAAATCTCATGAATGAAAGAATAAATCATAATTTAAATTTAAATCAATATTTTGAATATTATGAAATAAATTTTATTTTAAATTTATAAATATAATGCCAAAAATACCTTAAACCAAATAAAGTATAAAAAGCATTTTAATATTATGCTAATAATTCAATGTCAATCATAATGTTTCATAATTTTTAATATAAATACTTTTTTCATTTTCAAAAGTATTACATTACCATTATATAGTGACATTTCTAAATTTAAATTTTTGCGGTCATATTCGACTTTTGACCGAAAATATTCAACACTATGTACACATTATAATAATGACGCATAATAAATATTAAAAGTAAAATATATTATATGCTAAAATATATGATTATATTTAGCATATTTCAAAACTAAGATTAAATAACACGTTATTTTAAATAATATAATAATTCACTATGGAATTTTGAAATTTTATTCCCATAGAAATTAGAGTAAAAAGTAATAAAAAATAAAAATTTTAAAAAATTAATTTGAAATATTAATTATAAAAATAAATGATAAAATAATTAAATAAAAGCATTGAAAATAATTTTAACACACATTTTAAAATATATAAATGAATATTTAAAGTAAATATTTAAAGTTAATATGTAAAATAATGAAATAAAAGTAATTTAAGGAAAGGAAAGGATGATTAATGCATGATATTGTCGTACTCAGGGAAAGCGGCCGTCGTGCGATTCCACGTATGGGTTTTGGGTCTCGACTCTATAGATGAGGGTTCTATGGTAAGAGAATACATAAGATATTTCCTAATTTTGTGTCATATTTCTTTAGTGTCACATGATAATATTTCTTCATTTGTTTTTACTATAAAATAACATACATAAAAATTCACTTTTAGCCCCATTTTCTATCATAGTTTTGAGCGTAAATATTTCATAAGATTTTTATGACAATTTTATGATAAAAGAGTTTTTATTTCAATGTTAAGACATACGTCGCGGATATATTCATGTCCCAGAGTTGGAAGGATCACAGGCTTCGGATTCCCGATGAACTCATTCAGAGTAACAAATCAAACGCATCGTCGAAGTACCGTCTTTTGCCCATCGGATGGATAAAGAGAATGTGGAGACCCGACTCTTTCTTCAAAGTATGTGTGTATACGTGTTCATCAGAATATCATATATTTAATGTCAAAAATCACATTGAATTTGCTGATCACGAAATGTACTTTTTCATGTACTTTTTAACAGAACGCAAAACAGGTCATTTTCCAGGAAATGACCATTCCCAATCATTACATTTGGTATTTATCTTTCACTTTTGACATGAAAATACATACGGATTTATATATTAAAATATTAATATATATTTTTATTTTTTTCTGTCCGTTCCTTCCTTTGGATTAATTCATCATTAATTTATATTTATCGTATAAAAAGGCTTTATTCCGATAAAACCATTCTTTACATGGTAAAGTGAGTATTGCTTTTTACTATTTATTTTACAAAAGTTTATAAAACTATAATTTAAATAAATATCATAAAACATTTAAATTCCATCATTTCTTTAGTATTAATGAATGTGAAATCATATTCTATAATATTAATTTATTAAAATTAGAATTTAAAATTTAAAATTTTAAAAAATTATAATTTATAATTATATATTTATAAAGGATTTTTTATATGTGCACTTAAAGAGAATCTTAAGCATAGGAATGCTATGGAATGCATTCTTTTAAAGTATGCCGTTCAATTTGCATATATTAGAATTAAAAAATACTTTTTGAATAAATGTGTATTTTTAAATATTTATTTAGTAATTAATAATATTTACAATTTATTAATTAAAATTTAAAATTATTGAACGATATTTAGAAATAAATTTGAGAGAATTGATCATGGGCTTCGCGGGTATATACACAGCTAAGAGGTGTTTTAATATGTCTATTCCTTTATATAAAATTATTAAGTAATGCACTTAATCGATCCGAAGTAATAAGTATGTTGTGATGCACTTTTTTCATATTAAATTTAATAATAATAAAATTATTATTAAATGCTATTTACTAAAAATTATTAAATCAAAAGAAAAATAATATATAAATATATAATATTAGAAAAGGCTTAAAAATATAAAAATTAATAGAATTTAAATGTTTAGATGATAATAAAAAAGTGATTTTAAAAAAGTTTTTTTTATTAAATTCTTTAATTAACAGACTGACATTACTTCTCTCATGCGCTATGAAATTTCAGTCATATCCGCATGACACACAAAACTGTACCCTGAAAATCGAAAGCCGTAAGTGTCATACATCTTTTAATAAATTATTCATTCACAATAAATGTCTAAATATTGTAAATACAAAATATAAGTCATTGTCATGGTGTTACTTTCAATAAAAACAGAATTTTTATATTTTTTATCATATAAACGTGTATAATGTGCATATAATAAATATAATTAAATTTATTTTTTGAGTCTGTCTTTTAATGTCAAAAATGTGACATCATATATATCAATATAAATTACATTTTCATACATTAAATTTTACTTAAATTATACTTTACATTTTAAACATTAAATTTTTAATTTTATAGTATATCATAGGGAAATTATTATATAATTATTTAAAATTTAATCACTTTCATAATCATAATATACCAATATTTTATAAAAATTATACATGAAAAGAAATAACGCGTATCTAAATCATGCAAAATATTTTTTACCGAATTATTAATGAATTGTTAGGGTTAATTTTATTTAAGAAAAAAATTTTAAAAATTCGCATGACTATTTTAATATTTAAAAAAGTGAAAAAAGTGCATTTTTTAAATTTAAAAATACTTAAATTTTGACACTTTAATCGAAATATCGATATATATATATATATATATCAATGAATTCAGAATTAAAATACCTTTACATTGATATTAATATTATTGTATCATATTAATATTAAATGTTAATATTTTGAAAATTGAATGATCGTATATACATGATATACATGTATGTATAAAAAGTATATATCGTGTGATCATCTTTAAACACGAATATGGAATGCACATCAACAAACATTAAGGCGCTCCAATGCATTGTAAACATAGCACATGTTATTGTATACAATGCATTGGAGCGCCTTAAAGTTTGTTCATGCGCATTCCATATTCCTGTTTAAAAGTAGTCACACGATATATTACATGTATGCTTTTTATTATATCTACGCATAGGTTTCAGTAATAATTTGCTTTTAGTATGTGATTAATGATATTTTTTACACGTTTTTTAATGTTTAAGTACCTTAAGTCATGTTATGATATATTAAATTATACATTATTTTATATAAACATAACTTAACTTAATTCATAACTTTAAATGAATGTATTTTTTTATGCGTCAAAGAATTATCATTAAAAAGTATATGGTTTTTAAATGACAATAAATTTATTCCAAAAAAGTTGACTTTTTGTTTTGTAAAAACATTTTAAATAACATTTTTACATTTTTTAAAGAATTTTATATTTTATAATTAACTTTTATAATCATACATTATAATTTAAAAGCTATAAACGAACATATTTTAAAAATAATTTCATACATTTTATAATTTATTGTAAATTTTCTAAGAAATATATGATATGCTATATATACTTAATTTTTTATATAGTATATATATAACGTATTCCCGCACATAGAGCGGCATGCCGGTATAAGTTATGGTGACCATTTTTCAAAAAGTAGGGTTCTGGTCCTTACCGGCACTGCCGGTATTTACATTGAAATAACTCACCTCACTTACACCGGCATGCCGGTATACCCCGGGGATACCGGCACCTTGGCGTATTCACTTTATACCGGCATGCCACTTTATGTGCGGGAATACGGTGTATATATATATATATATGGGACCGGACACAATCTCTAAATGCCAAAATCTCGAAAAATAACGTATTATTTATTAATTTCTACATACAGTTTTTATCCAATATTATTATGTTTATGACACGCCCCTTTGTTACTATTTGTGTTGCGTGTGCAATCAGCTGAGGGACATAATTTTGGATAAAAAGTGTATTTACTATGTAGGGTTAGGTTAGTCTTAGACTTACGGCGCCGGAGGCGCCTGTATCGTCATTTTTTCTATTATGTTTTATTTATGTTTAAATTACTTTTTGTGATTTTGTCCTTTCGAGATTATGACCCACACGTTATATATATATCATAAACAAAAGCCTGACAAATCCGATATATTAAATTTAATATATTAAATTAAAATTAAAGATTAATTTTGAAATTATATATTAAATGATTATATGACAATATATTTATGATTATTTATTTTACATTAATATACATTCACATCCATTATGATACTATTTTCATATCCAATCACAGCATCACGTGCATTATCATATTAAAATATTAAAAATTTAAATTTTATTTTTTTCAATTTTTAGCACTTTATAATGTGAGTTCATTTTAGATTATAAACAAGATTCTTATGGTCCCAAAATAGTTGTGATTGGTTATTACTGTTTTTTATTCGAAAATCGTGAATTTCAAACGAATTTATGCATTAAAACGCGCTTTTTTCTTATAAAAAAGTACTAAAACATTAGTATATACATTTTTAGTTTTCTGCTTTTCATATATTTATTATGTATATTTATCACAAAAATTACATGTATAATGTTTATAAATTATGTATATAAACATTAGCGTATGTTTTATTAATTATATTACTTATATATTACAGTATATAATGCATATTCACATTAAGAAATAGTAAAAACGTTAGGCCGTCATCTGATCATTTATATGTATTAAACATAACATGTGACGGGTGTATTCTAGTATAATTAAAGATTATTAATGATAAAGGAACTTATTACTTTAGGTAAAATTGTAATGTTAAAATATGTTTAATGTTTATGCGCGTATGTAACGCGCGAACGCATTTTACATATAAAGTTTTTGTTTAATGTTTAACCTCTTATATCTCGAGCTATGATTACGATATATTAGTATTTTTGTTACACGTGCATCATTCTTATTTTAAATTTTAAATAAAATGCTTATTAAGTTTTACTCAGAATATAAAAGCATACTTTAATTGAAGTAAATAGGTATATTTTTAATAATATACAGTATACATTATACAGTAAATCCTCTATAAGGGGAACGGTCTCTGGTCCAGGATTTCATTTCGTCTTAAGATTTCCGTCTTATAGAGGTTTCTATGTAAAGCATAATAAATATTTAAAGCATAGTATGATAAATAAAATCACCTTTACATATAATGCTTAATACATGTATATTATAGAATGTTAAAATTTAATTGTTAATAATTAAAAAACCCAAATGAATAATCACTATTATATACATATAATAAATATAAAAAATAATGAAATTTTAATCAAAAGTATCGTATGATTCAAAAGTTTTGAAACTTTTCAAAAGTAATCATTATTATGATAGAATATTAATAATTACAAATTAAAGTTCAAATTTTATTCAAAAATTTATTTTTAAATAATAATTTTTGCATTTTATAAATCATTTATAGTTTTGTGTGTAATGAAAAGGTGTGTGTGTATTAAATTATATCATTATATTTGTGATTATATCAATTTTTAAAAATGTTTAGTTTAAATGCCACATATATAACATATGTAATATCACATATAATAGAATTACATTTTTATATAAAATATATTATTAATAAATACATATTTAACTCACGATAAAAAGAGGTACATATTTATTTATAAATCACAAATATATAATAATAATTTAGATTATAATTACATTATAAATTTTAATTTAAAACTAAAATTGAAATAACACAAAATGAGAGATTACACAAAATGAATATCATATGATAATATAAATTAAACTTTTGATTCATGTTATAAGAGATGAAAATATTTATAAATGACATAAAAGTTCATAATTATAAGACATTTAAATACATTCTTTGCGTACACATGTACTAAATTCATCATATTCAAAAAATAAACAATAAAATGCAAAAGTATTTGTTAATACAGTACTTGAGGTTTCGTGCATATATTTAGTATTGTATGTATAGTATATACTATATATTAAAATATATATTTTTTAGTTTATTATATTTTTTATAATAAATATTTTAATGTAAAAATTTAAGAATGTATTTAATAATTGCATTATACTGTTATTTAAGAATATATAACACGTCATTACATAACATACATGAGCGCATTTTTTATATACACTTTTAAAGGTATCGGAATATTGAAATCACATATTTAATAAAAGGCTAAGAATTTTATGAAAAGGATTATATTAAAGAATTATGCGAATATAATGAAACGCAAAATGATATTTTAAATTATTATGCATTTATGTATAAAAATTCGCACATTTTATTAAAAACTTATATTCACTTTGTTAATCACATAAGTCGTAGGGACAGATTATGTTGGAACATATCAATATTTAAAAACATGATCCTCGATCTGTGTGATTCACTGTGATAATACATGAAGTAAATGTTAAACAATTATTATGATGATATTTTGATGTTTTCAAAAATATAAATTATAAAATACATTTAATTTTAATTTTAATTTATATTTAATTATTTTTTATTAAATATTAAATTTCTTTAAAAGTCTTTAAAATCAAACTTTATATTCATGAATTTATCCAATGGCATTATAAACTTTAAAATATTTGCATTTTAAAAAAATATATTATTTTATTATTTGAAAATTGAAAATGAATTTATTATTTAAAATATAAAATTAAAATTCCAAAATAAAAATGAATCTCTAATGCTTTATAAAATCTCAAATTCATTTTATTATATAAATATTTACTAAATAATTAACTTTTAATAAATTAAATGCCATTATTATTGTTATTTTCATTAATACAAAAGCTATAATAAAATGGCATTTATAATATTATAAATATTCCGTTATTTAAAGTGAAGAGTCTTCACTGAAGACACATGTTCTAAACAATTTGCAACCTTTGTATATATGTTCAGTTTAGATAAACATTCAGTATAAAAAATGGAAATAATTATCAATTAAATTATTAGCATATATAACTAATAAACTTTCATAATGATAGTATCGTATACGACGGATGATTTAGTATTTGATTGGGAAAAGATCACGCCTCTGGCAGTGGATGAGTCAATAGAGTTACCTCAACACGATCTCATTGGGAAGTTCATTGATGACTGTACACAGAATTATTCTTCGGGTAAAATGCTTATATTCACATAATATATATAAAAATATATATAATAAAATTATATTGATAATGTTAACTTACATAATATTACATAATAAATAGAAATTATCTATTAATTAGAGAACATAATTCTATAATTCAATAAACATAAGTATTATATTATATTATATTTGCATAATATATTCAGTCAATATAATTGTCACATTAATAACATGTGATGTTAGCATATCGTATTAAAGAGATTTCTAAGAGATGAGTATAGGCTAAACATGGATAATATATTGAAAAAGATAATAAAAACAAATTTTTCTGAACATTATTTTCTATAACACTCGAAATTGTTAGTCAACTTTATGCTATATATCTATACTTGTATCAGATACTAGTATTCTAGTAAATATTAGGAAAACGTTACTTTCAGAATTCACCTTTTTATTTATTTGGGAGTAGTTTTAAGAATGGACTATTCCCATGGCATTAGAGTTTTCTTATTGTTCAATGAATTCCTTTTTTACGACGCATTTTCACATTCACTTTTCAGTACATTTTTCTTTATTTTTTATTTTTAAAATTTAATCATATATACTCTATTTTCAGGTAATTTCACGTGTGTTCAGGTCATATTCACGCTGAAAAGACGATTGGGTAATGATAAATAATAAATGAATTAAACATAATTAGATATTTACAATAAAAGTCATTTTTAGAATTTCCTTTTTATATAAATTATAAATATATTAATAAAGTATTTAAATGACGCAAAAAAAATTTGAATAATAAATGCATTTAAATAAAATATTTAAATAATTTTTAATTTATGACTTTAAACATTTAAATATATTACATTCATATATATTTTAAAAGTTTTTAATACTTAATTCTAAAGCTCATATACATGTATATGTGAGGAAATACGGTAATCATTGTGATACAATACAATTGTATATTGATTTTTATTATGCAAAAGATTACTGTAAACATTATGTAATGCAAAAATTCCTTTTATATGAGAAACATCGTCCTTTAATAATGCTATAAATATCTACTTTCGGCACATATACATATGTGTATAGAATATGCATATAAAAATATTTATTAAATGATCGTAAAAATATAGATTATCACATAAATATTTTATGTTTTTAGTATGTATTTGAACATAATATAAATAATTTAAAAGTATGTAATAAATATATCATATTACATACTATAATCATATTTATCCATTTGCGGGAAATACTACTTTTTTATAGTAAAAGATATTTGCAAAATACTAAGATATAAGCACCAATCATGTAATAACTCTTTTAATGATCTCCTTTTTTACAGTTTTGACTTTTCACATAAATTCCATTTTTCTAATCTTTTCCTTTATTTGTCTTTTTTTAGTTTTTACAAAATTTTAATTAATTTCTATTAATTTGCAATATTCTCATTATATTATTTGGCATTTTTATAAAATATACTATTAATGTTAGTATTGTATTCTTAATTTATACTTTAATTTAATCTAATTTTTGGAATTATTTTTTGAGGTAAAATTACAAAGAAAAATGATAGAAAATGAAAATCCTTAATTTTTTTGAAAAAATATGTAAATTAATATAAAAATTGTTTTTTCGGGATATTTTGGGACAAATCATGTTTAAAAACACATGATTTTTAAACCTAAGGACATCCTTAAAATAGCATATTATAATTTTTGGAACATATCGTTTATGGGAAAATCCCCGAAAAGCACATTCCTAATTATAATCATTAAAATATTAATATATATAAATGAATTTAGAGAAAAATATGTTATCACATTCAACAATTTAATTATAAACATAATCAATCGTTATATAATCTCAAAGAAAAGAAATACAAAATATAAATTGAATGTATACTAATAATGGATTGGAATTAATAATATGATACATGAGATTAATATATTATGATTGTATATTATGAAAGGAATGAGTAAATGATAAGTAAAAGTAAATAAAGTTATTGATTCGGACACCATAATAGAAATATCAATTTATTATTCTTTAAAAACGATTTACTCAAAGAATAGAATTTCATTATGTTTATATTATTAAAAAGAAATATAAAAATGGCAGAAAATCATTGAAGAATTTCCAAATATATATTAATTATAAAAAATAATTGAATAAAAAATTTTCTTCGAAATAATCTCATTTTTGAAACAATACTTTATTCTATGTTTTGAGGATTTAGAAACATATCTTTTTACATGATCTTTGAGATCAGCAAAAGAATCTCATTATTTCTTCAGTTTTTATAATGTGCGATAAAATTTCGTTAATTAATAAAAAAAACATCACAATACTGATTTTACGATAAAAATTTTTGAAAAATCTAAAAATATTACAATATTTTTATTTAAATTTTAAAAAATGTGAATTATCAAAATAATATAAAACCGTTTATATTAAAACACTCATTTTAATTATTAAAACTTTAAAAATATGTTAACATATAAAATGAGATAATAAAATATTTTTACATTTAATTTAATATTATTGTTTAAAAATCGCGGGTAAAACGGCTTTACCCATAGTGTTAATGTATAAATATAAATTTAATTTTATTATAATATTTATTTTAATAAAATATACTTATAATTTATATTTTATTTTAATATTTAAAGAATTTTTAAATTTTCTGAAATGACAAATATTTTTATAATTAATT
>JAQIXB010000676.1:0-15061 GCA_034697405.1 Mesoplophora pulchra | reverse complement strand
TTATATTTCGTCCGTAAAAATGATTAAAAATTGAAAATTTTAATAAAAAATGAATAAATAATGATAGAAATTAATTTTAATCATAAAACACGGCTCAATATTAGCATTATACAACATACATGTACTAAACATTATATAAAAAGTTAATATTTTTACCATGCTTTACATAGGAACCTCTATAAGGCGAAAACCTCCCTAAGGAGAACTGAAATCCTGGGCCCGAGACTGTTCTCCTTACAGAGGTTTTACTGTATTTAAAAGTCAATATATCCACAATAATTGTCTAAAGTATTGCAAGATTTTTTTGAGTTAAAATTAAGTAAAGAATAAGGGGACTCTGTACCATTTGGTAGTGACATCATAAATGTGTTGTAAGCGAAAACTCACATATGTATGTTATTTTTTTAAGTATTTTTGCATTTTAATTTTTATATAAAAAATAAAATTTAAATTTAGATCGTTATAAATGAGAGCATAAAAGGGAATAAACACATTAATATTTTAGGGAATTACTGAATACGATGCTAATAAGCATATAATTACATTTTAATACGGATATGCTATATGCATGCCCACGTTTAAAGCATCCATAATAAAATGCAATTACTGTCAAAATTCACTTTAAGCCTACTTTTGCATTTTAATACGGATGCTTTAAACATGAGCATGCGTATAGTATATTCGTATTGAAATGCAAAAGTAGGCTTAAAGTGGATTTTGACAGTATATGCTTATTATAGTATTATTATGTGTATCGTATATATTCCATAATTTCATTCTTCCGTTACACTTTATTCTAAACTTTAAATAACTATTTTTATATAAAAAATAATAAAAATAAATTCATTTTAATATGAAACATATTTTGAAATAATGAAATACATTAATTGAATCATATATTTTATTTCATTTTAAAATTTAACATTTTATAGAAAAACATAAAAATAATATTTAATCTAAATATAGCTTAATTTACATTAATTGTAAAGATAAATTGAACATAATTAAGGCCTTAACATAGTAAGACTAGTTTAATGTAGTATTACATTTTGTTTATTTCCTATTATAGTTAAGTACACATAAATTATTCTTTTAGTTAATTTGATTATTAAACTATCACCACAAAGGATCGAATTCAATTGTGTTAAATGCGTTCTGAGCACGGATTTGCCAATACCGATCCGTAAATATCCATGTCTCTTCATCATCATCTTTTATCACTTTTCTAATAAATTAAAAAATCAAAACATAATTTGAATGTGTTTTAAGTAAAGAAAAGAGCATACTTAAACCACAATGGGTTAGAATCGCCGCATCCACTTTCTTCTCTTTTTCTGCGGCGTTCGCGCTGTTTCTGTTCCAATTGTGTTTTCACCGTTTCAGCCGCTTCTATATTCCCCTCTTCCAATAGTCTAAGCATATACATAATCATTATTATAATTCATATATAATTTTCTATTTAATTTGACCTTTGATCGGGTCGAAAGCGCGTGTCTGTCGGGGGCAGCATTTTCTTTACTTCCGGTGTAAGTTCATTTAATTCAATGGCAAAACGACTAAATCCATAGTATAACTCATGATCATCGGGCATAGCCCCGGGACGCCATATGCACTTAGCTGTTGACGCCATTCCGCTGTAAAGTGACTCATTCCATTTACCAAAAAGTCTCTCAATTATATCACCCTTCGAATTCAGTATGACCCCTGTCACCACATGTCTCTTATTACTCCAATATCCGGATTTTTCAAATGTTAATTTGCAGAGTAAATCACCATCAGTAATGGTCATTTCACCGTATTGTTCGACCCATCGTTGTCCTTTGAAAATGTTATGGACACATGTGGTCACTTTGTTCCATAAATAATGACTATTTTTTGACTTTAATAATACATTAACAGTTGAAAATGGAATTATTTCCATTGATTTACCCCAAAATTTGCTTTTCAGACGCATCTCTTTAAGTATGTCAATAAAAATACATAGATGTTAATAGAAATAATAATTAAAGTGAATGTAAAATGAGAAAAAGGTAGTAATGGCTAGTAATTGCTAGTATACCTTGCCAAAATATATAATTATCTGATTCCGCATGACATACAGATACTGGAGGATGATGCGACACCTGTTCCGATATGAACCGAAATCCTTTATCATCTCTGATACATTCATAGGTTTCACCCAAAAGGGGGTTAAATGGTTTATGACCGGCCCTATAATGGCCTGAGCTATACGCAGACACAGCAAAAGCTGCGATATGCACCATTCTTTGACAGTTATCATCGATGAGAGCCGCTTTATCGAGTAATTCACTATATTCGAGCTCTTCGCAAAGCCGTTGAAGAACGTTAAGCGGCTCATTAAGTGTCACGGGCATACTGATCTTTGATAAATCTTTACCAATGTTTTTGTATAAAATACTCCATAAACTTACATCACCTTTTATAGTAAAGTAATTTAAAATGATAAAAAAGAATCAAAAATCAAATGACTGACCAGTGTCAGGCTGTGGTGCCGGCAGTTTCGATCTTCGTCCTGTTATATTAGCGATGGATGCAGAATCCATTGATCGTTTCATTAAATTACTATATTCAGTATCATCATCGCTTAGATCAGTTTCGTCACCATCTTCAGATGATGATGTGCATCCGGATATGTTTTCTTCGGCATCAAAATACTCAGAAACGCTTAATACTGAAGCACTTTCGCGTGAAAAAGAATGTGCTAATGAATTGTGTATTAATGTCGGTTCATCGTCCTCAATAATGACATTGGATTTGGATTTATTTAATGGTGTCACTAATGGTGTCACTAATGGTGAAACGGAAATATCCGTTAATTCATTGATTTTTGAAATGCGCGCTTTTAATTCAGAATTCTCTTTTAGAGCATTATGAAGCGATTGTCTCAATGAAAATACTAAATTTGCGTGTGAACTTTCGCTATAATGACGCTGAAGTTTCTTCGATGATATATCCGATTGTACAGTACGAAGCAATGTGCGTAAATTGTTGTGAACTGTCAAAAGAGTCATTATTAATAAAAATTAAAACAAAAAACATGCTTTTTCATCATGATATTAACATTTAATGTCAAATTATTATGTCATTTATTAATATTTAAATTTTTATTAATATATATATATGAAAACACATACTATCATTTGCGAGATGCACAAACTCTTCGATGGATTTTAAATTTGATTCTGTTGATGCTGATGATTGTGAACTATTCCCTGTTCTTTCGTAATCACTTTCAGCATCAGTTAATGAATGTGCCATCATCAAATTATCCGATGGAATACTGTTACAATGACCCGATGATTCAGCTAATAATGGATGAGATGAGCTCAAAATGTGAGCATTTTTCGACATTTTATTCACAGACAATGAATTTCCATCGATATTATCGTCGATTGAATCGGAAATTTGTTTTTTATTTATGTTTAAATTTTTCACCATATTTTTTTCATTTAAATTTATTGGATTATTATTGTTTTTCTTATTACGGCGTAATAAAAACTTTTTTCGGTATTTTTTTCCCGTTTCAACATCGGGAATATTCGTAATTCTTTCCCCTAAAATCAATTCGACCTCTTGTAACAGTGAACTCAAATTTACGAGTTTTACCTGAAGATCATTTAGTTCTTTGGATTGTCCATCAGAGTGTTTATTACTGACATTTGATTTATTTGAATCCAATATCCATGCTGCGACTTTAGAATCGATTTCAGTGGTACATGATGGTGTTTGTGGCGCTGTAAAAGGGATTATCGGCGAAGAGTGTGTCAATGTATGGGATCGAAAATCGGGATTTATTTTACATCCGAAAGTGATTTCGTGCTGACGATAGAGCCTATGGTGGTTTAACACTGATACCCATTGATTGAAATGAGCGATATTTTTCACTTTTAAATGGTAAATACATTCCTCAGCATCAATATCAATGCGTTTTGAGCTCACTTTTGTCGATATCACAGATAATCCCACATCGACATTACCATGTAATTTGCCTTTTATTATATCCAAAGGACTTTTAGCATATGATAATATGCCATTTTCCAATACAAAGTATCGTTTGTGCCAACCTTAGGATCAATCATTTTTATATTAATCATAATTAAAAATTTTTATATTATTAATTATCATTAAATTTACTAAAACTGACCTTTTAAAGGCCATTTACGTCTTTTTAAAACATAACCCTCGAATTTTCGGGGTTTTTCTTCACATTTTTGTCCGTCCTTTAGCCCTTCTAAAATGACCCATTCATTGCCCCGACCCTTTAACCTATTCACTGATTTATTGGAAAATGCCGATCGAACGGATTCTGAATCATTTTTGTCCATTTCCGTTAATAGTCCACCATCGGGTCCCGTAATCATCGGCACATTTTTGCGGACATCACAATTGCGTTGTAATTCGTGTGATAATGAATAAGAACTTTGATTCAATTCCTTTAATTTATTACATTTGAAACGAAACAAATTTTAAAAATTCAGGAAATTCATTACATATAAATAATAAACAAATATTTTAATTATTTCCTTAAATTATTGCATTTACGATAATGAAAAATAAAATTTAAAACAAAAATTTAATAAAACATTGAAAAATGTGTCAAAAGTCTCACAGAATCAGAGTTTTGAGCTCCGCGCTGATTATGGTGATTATGATGATCGAATGAATGAGTCACGGATGATGATGAATCATTCGTTAATGACGATGCTAATTCTGTGCCGATATTCTTTTGTGTCATTTTTACATTTTAAAATTCAAAATTTTTATTTTTAAAAAATTTAAAATCATAAAATAGACTTTTGATTCCATTAATCGATTATTTAACATTAAATAAATTATAAATATAAATATAAATCATATCTATGTTCAGATATAAATATGTGTCAATAGACACATTTCTAAATTTATATCATTATATAATTAAATAACATATGTGTATATATAAAATTCAGCATAAAATTCATATGAATTATAAATTAATATTTTTATTTTCATTTAATATTAATAATAAAAAACATGATTTATTTATAATAAAATTATTTTTTAAATAAATATATACACAAAAAATAATTGAGCATTTAATGAATAAAATTTAAATCATAAATCACACATAACTGTATTTTGTATAAATTAAAATGGTGAATTTTAATCATAAATTCGTGCATTAAATAAATCACAATGAATAACACTTAAAACATTTACATGCGTATCGATGATCATTTTATATTAAAGTATATCATGTGAATATACTAAATATAAACTAAAGAAATACGGAACAATGCACATGCGCAATTCCCAATCTTTGCATTTACTACATTTAGATATTCATTTATTAATTACATTTTTAAAATTTATAAAATTTTATAAAATATTATAAACATTTATAAACATTTATAAAATTTTCTATCATTTTATTGGAAATGTTAGCACGTGTCACGCGCTTATACCCAAATCACTTTAACAACAATGGTCAATTAAAATATAATGTGTTTTATAAGTGTAATATTAAAGTTTAATTATATTAAAGTTTTGACCTCATTATGGACATTTATTCCAAAATTAACTATGAATGAATTTCTATTATATTATCATTTTTGAATCATATTTTCATGTTTTACTATAATATTGCTATATATTTACGAAGTCATTGATACATATGGTTCTGGTATCGAATCCCGAAACCAAAATCCCAAAAAGCCCGAAAGGGTTAAAATCCCGAAAAAAAATTAATAGGGTTAACACTTATATATTATGTTTGCCAACACTTAAATTACAGTAAAAATGCGAATACAGGCGCCTACGGCGTCGTGGGTATAAGACCCAACCTAACCCAACATAGTAAAAATATAAGAATTGATAGTAATGCAGTTACAAGCGCCGTGGGTATTCACACGACTTTCCGTACACTAAAATTCATAAACTAAAACACAAAATATATATTTATGCTCAAATGATATGTTTAACCGCATTAATTTTTTTCGGGATTTTATCCTTTTGGGATTTTGTCCGAATACCGTTTTGAAAAGTGTCGCAACATTTGTAACTGTGATAATATATGTAACTCTCTTAATTAATAGCACAGAGTGTATATTATTCATTTAAAGGGCTTAAAATACAAAAATATGTATTCAAATATTTTGACCTTAAAATTGATTTATGAAATAAATACAGAAAAACCGTTACAAAACGGAATCTTTGGTACGATAGAAAAATTTGCCCGTATATTTTTAGAAATTACGATGATCATGTCTGAGACAATACATCAGACAGAATCTATACACAAATTTTTTGAGACATAAAATAGGATTCCGAACAATTTAAAAATTTTAACCCAAAAATATATAATTTCACAATAATCAAAAATAATTTAAAGTTTATATTTGGAATTTTAATCATTTTAATTAAAATGTACTTTAAAATTTTCAATAAAAAAATGTTGAAATAAAAATGAGTAAATTACAGTAAAAATGATTAAACATTAAAAGTTTTATTAAATATGTGTATTAATAATAATAATAATAATAATAATTATGATGAAAATTAAATGAAATCATTAAAAGGGATTAAATATTGACATATCACTATAAATTCATCATATTAAATATCAATTTTTAACCATAATTAAAATAAGAATCTTTACAATAAAAAAATTAAGATACGAAAACGCATGAACCACAGTGTCCATCATATACAGGTTTTTCTGTACATATGTGTGATTCAATCATACATTTCTTAAAATACATTTTCTTAAATTGAAAAATTCATTCATTTAAAATATGCATATTTTATCTATGATTTCATAGACATAATTATAACAAAATATTGAAATGTATAATAAAAATGTAAAAAAATTATTAATTTATTTAAATCAATTAAATAAATGGCGATATATACATTTATATATTTATAATTTTTAAATATAAATATTTATTATGATTAATTTGATATATCGAATTGTATTTGTAACGGTCGCGTAATGACATCATAAAGTGATTCCATCGTGGCTCTGGTCCCATTGAAACTCAATATTTGCAGATTATTACAGCATTTAAACAATTGCTGTATACTGATATTAGTAACAAAAGAGCAGTTATTAATTAAGAGTTCAGTTACACTTTTGGCACAAATTCCGCATGAAAAATAACAAAGTCCATCATCACCGATCATAGTCCGAGACACATCTAAAGTCTTAAGATATTTACAATGATCAGCGATTAGTTTCAAAGCTTTGTCTGTAATTAAGAGACATCCCGATAATTGCAGTGTTTTAATGTAATTACAATTAATAACTAAACTTTCGATGACACTATCATTAACATTAATGCAATTATTTAGACGTGCGTCTTCTAATAATGTACACACTCTAAACATAGACACTAATGATGGAGAATTCATGAGATTTAAATTTGGAATTCGCGCCCCAATGTCAATGTATACTAAACGATGACAGTGCAAAGTTATTTGTTCGATCGTAAAGTCACTTTTAAGACAATTATTTAAATTGAGATGTGTAATTTCACTGTTTATTAAATATACGATATTATCATCACATATATGTCCATTATTTCCCAAAATGCAAATTAAACGCACTTTAATGGTCGCGGGTAATTCAGAGACCATTCTCCAGTACTTTCTCCATGCAAATCTTTTAGTATCATCACAGTTTAATATTATGTTTAAAACATTTTTTAATCCGATCTCTATTAATGTTAATGGTTCCATCATTTAGCTATTCACACACTAATGCTTTGAGATTCGTTAAATCTAAAATTTTAAAATTAAAAATTAATTAAAAGTCCATAATTTTCCATAAATATATAATTATTATTATATTTAATTAATTTTTTAAAAACCTAAATACATATTATAGTTTTTTAGCACAATATAAAACGGTAATTACAGAGCTATAATTCACGCACACACTAACATATGAATTAAAAAAGTAATTAAAGTTTCCAATTTTAGGCAAAACCGGTCACATTTTTTATTGCTTTTTTCTGTTCAGTTTCATTCATTAAACGATAAGAATCAAAATGCATTGTAAAGTGAGCATTTCCTGATGTTAATGTTCTCAAAAATGATGAATAATTTATTAGTTCTGAAAGTGGTGTGATCGCATTTAAAACGCGAAATTCTCCTCTCATTTGTGTATCATTAATTAGGCTCCGGCGTTGTGATAAATCCGATAAAATGCGTCCGATATATTCTTCGGGCGTCACAATTTCCAATTTCATAAACGGCTCCAAAAGTAATGCCGATGCATTCTTAAGTAAGTTATGAACACACTGAGCCGCAGCGGCTGATATCATTGTATATGTCGTCCCACGAATAGTCTCAAACCATAGTAACTTTATGTTTACATCAATTACAGGAAATGCTAAAATTGGGCCGTTATTTAATGCTGATTTTACTCCCGATTCAATCGCTTTTAAATAATCTGTTCTTAGTATTCCTAATTCATTGTCTTTCGTTTGGATGACGCGTAATTTACTAAATGACCCATAATCAGCTTTTGGTTCAATCGATAATGTAATTTTTATATAATTTTTTATTTTTCCGATGTTTTTATTAATAATTAAAGTTTCTTCAGAACTATTTTTACATGTCTCACGGTATGATATCTGTAACTGACCGAGAAACGCATCGACACCGTATTCTTTTAATATTCGATCTTTTATTATCTTAAATAACAATAATAAAATTATTAAAATATAATAAAAAATAAATCATACCTCAATATGTAATTCGCCCATTCCTTTGATGATCGATTGTCCGATGTCATCGATTGAGACTTTAAATGTCGGATCCTCTTTTTGAAGATTTTCTAATGCCGTTTCAAGAGATTTCTGTTTAGACAATGATGGTGCTTCGATGGTGCAAAAGAACACGGGATCAGGAATCGTGATTCCCGCGAGAATAGGAACAGCATCATCTAAAGCTATTGAATGATCATTCGCATATAAATCTCTTACCTAATAATAGATTTATAAAGTAAATAGCAAATGTTAATCATGGTATTAACTTTGTCTATAAATTTATATTATAAATAACTTACTTTATTAGCATCAGTTAATGATTTCACTATAGTATCACCCGTTATAGTATTGTTAAGACCTGTCACAGCGACAATATTCCCATGGGAAACAATGGATATCTCTTTAAAGTCATCAGCGAAAGGAATGTATAATTTGTTAATTCTTTCATTAATGCCCCGATTAATATTGTATACGCTCTGATGTTTTAATTCACCCGAATATATTCTTAAAAATGTGAGTGTTCCTAATCTGTTGTGATGTATTATTTTAAAGGTGAATGCACATAATTCTTTACCATAGTATTTAGTAATTTCACGTGTCTTTTCCAATGGTGAAGGAAAATATCTAATTACAGAGTCTAATAAAAGCTGAACTCCGATATTGCGATAGGAACTTCCGCATAACACAGGAAATGCCTTTTGATTAATTGTAACGTTTCTAATGCTGTTATGTATATGCTGAATGGGAATGGCATTAATTGAATCGCAGCAAATTACAGATTCTGCTAAATTATTATCATAATCAGTTAATGTTCCGATTAATTCTTCGCGTAAATATGAGATATTTTCAAATAATTGTGAGTCTTTTTTTGAATCTAAAGGTTCACAATGAAATTCAGTGCCATCATTTTTAGCATTTAAATCCCATATATATTTTTCCATTGAAATGACATCGGAAATTCCGCAAAATTTTTGACCGTTATATATTGGTACGTGAATGAGCAATGGTTTTATTCCTAATTTATTGGAAATGGAATTTAAACAGAATCTGACATCAGATGCTGATTTATCCATTTTATTTAAATAAATAATTCGCGGAATTTCATAACGATTCGCCTGTGACCATACAGTGCATGTCTGAGGCTCAACACCCGAAGATGCATCTAAAATAGTAATAGCGCCGTCCAAAACACTTAAACACCTTTCGACTTCGAAAGTAAAGTCGACATGACCCGGGGTATCAATTAAATTAATACGATGCTTTTTCCACGGAAATACAATCGCTGCCGAAGTTATGGTAATACCGCGTTCCCTCTCTTGAGACATGTAATCCATGACAGTATCACCATCATGAACTTCGCCCATAATATCGGTAAATCCCGAATAAAACAGCATTCGTTCTGTCGTCGTCGTTTTACCCGCGTCAATATGTGCGATGATCCCGATATTTCGCGTCATTCTTAAATCGCATTTTTCTAATGATTTTTCAATGGAATAATATCTTTTTCCGCTCAAAATTACCATTAACCGTTTTAAAGCGTATGAACCGAATGAACCGATTAATTTTCTCATTTTTTTATTTTAAAATTATTTTAAAATTATAATTTTCTGAATGAGAAACGCACAGAATTATAATTTTTATATGCATTTTTCTTAAAATTCACATAAATTTTGCAAAAAATGTAAACGCGATTTTAATTTACATTTAATTTTTATTTTACATTAAATTATAAAATTTACATTTTAAAATGTAATTTAATATCATTTAAAAATTGAATGTAAAAATTGTAAATTGAATTTTCATAAAATTTTAATTTTCAAAATAATATTCAAATATTATTTCATTTAATTTTAAATACAAAATTTTCGATTTTTGAATAAAATATTTTTTAACACATTATAAATGAAATTATTTAAAAGGATCACAATGCTCATATATGCTAATTTTATTCACCGTTTATATTGTGATATCATAGAATTAATATATGATAAAAATGCTAAAATTTCAAAATTTTCAGAAAAAAGCGTAAAAACGATTTTCATACATATACATGTGTGTATATATGTGCGCATATTAATACTGAAATGTATTGTCATTTAAAATATTTTTTTATTCATATATTTCCATTTAAATTGAATTTATTATTTTAAAATAATTTTTAAATTTAAAAATATAAAATTATATTTAAAAATATATAATATAATATATACGTATATATATTTAAATTTTTTATTTTTATATATAAATATATTTAAAAATACTTACGTTTAATACATGTAAAAACGGATTCAAAACGATTAAATTAAATATGTGATCATCGCTTTGTTATTATAATTAAAATGATTAAATATTTAATAATTATAAAACATTTATTATTAATTTAAATGATTTCTTAAATTAAACAAAAAACGATTCACGTGTTTATATCAATGTTTACATCATATGACCCAAACATGTCTCACAATATTAGGGTTTTAAATTTTCAAAAATCATAAATTTTTAATAAAAATGACTAAAAACTTTTGTTCATTATGAGTTTCATTTAACATTTAACGCATTTTTTTGTTTTAAAAATATTATATTCATTTTTTTAAACATAAAAACTCTAAAATCAGTTATAAATGACGGCGTTATTTATTATAATTAAAATGATTATATTTTTAGCATTTTTTAAAAAAAAAATTACATATCATTTTAAAGATTTAATTAATTTGAATCAAATATAAGTATAATTAATGGTGATTTTTCGAATTTTTCATTATATTCATTTACTTTTGAGACCCGATTTTATAATGAGGATCTTTTGATTGAATATGGCTCATACTGTATGGGGATCTTTTACCCTAAGGTATAGGTATAGGTAGCGTTTGCAAGAAATTGGAATTCCCCGTTTTTGGAACATTTGAAGTTTCCCCAAATTCCGAAGTTTCCGGGAATCTATTTCAACTTTCCGGGAATGTGCCAACGCTAGGTATAGGTATATGTATACTTTTTTAAGTCTGTGTTTACATATATTTCGAGTATGTTCTTAAATGTGCTTATCCTTAACTATAATACAGTGTCTAAAAAGTGAGGTAAAAGGGTACAGTAATATAAAGATCAAAGTTCAATGACACGAGAAATTCATATTTATATGCTGTAAATTTTAAATACAGTATAACCTCTATAATACGGAACTTCATAATCAAGAAATGGCCATAATTAATTATGCCAAAATCGAGAACCGATTGTATTGTCATGATATACCAAATCACATGTTATTTCATAATAAAATTGTATATAACATTATTTAAGTGTAGCGTTTCGTGCGATAAATTCTCATTTTTTAATATTTATATCTAATGTTTTATTAAAAACATAATCGTATTTCATATTTGACATTTAAAGATAAATAAAATGATTGTATTTTATGCTTTATGTTTACATAAATAATTGAATATTTTAAAATTTAGTGTTTAGTATTTGGGAATAGTGACATAAGATATAAACATAGATATACATAGGATGTCATTGCGTTTACTAAAACGGCACATATATGTGTATATACACATGATTTTGGAATTTATGAAAATGTGTGTCCATAGCACCCCCATTTATAAGGTTATTATACGGTTATAAAAGGGGATGCTGAATCCACGCATTGTCATAAATTCGAAAATCATGTGTATATGCAATGCTCAAACAGTGATAAGCATAGGCATAGGCCGTACTCATATCCCATTGGACGATATTCGATGATCGATATTTAATGGAACAGTGTATTATGGGATATAATGTTTCAGTGATTCACGTTCACATTAATGTGTAAAATATTTGCATCGTTTTATCGTTTATATAATTATACGTGTATATGTGAATATATTTAAAGAAAAACTTTACATAAAAATAATATGATTTAATTATAATGAATATATAATATTAACATTTTAGTGCCATAATCATTTATTAATTTAAATTATACTTTCGATGGTATTTCATCAGTTAGGATATGCCAAACTTTTTCCGTCCGTTTATTCACGAATTATCTCAATACCATTACCATCATCATTATCATTATCATCATCATCATCATCATCATATTCTTCTTTAGCATCGATTAAATATGATCATCCCTTTAATCGTATTAAATACCGATATTCACAAATATTACAATTATCGGCTGCGAAAGGGTCATATAATTTGAAATCATTGAGATTTAAGAGTTATTTTGGGTCATCATTCGGTTCATCATTTCTTAAATTTTGGAAAATCCCATTAATGGGAGGATCTGAAAAAAGCACTGAATCAATGGATGGATCATCATCACCATTATCTTCGGGGACAGAGTACGATGACGAAGACGTGTTTCATGAACCGCCGCGTGTTAAATTCGGAATGTTAAAAGTGACTCTGACCATAGTCGCGGGATGTTACTTCGGAGCGGTGTTCGCAATGATCGGAGCCAATCTTTTGGAAGAATATGACATTTTCGTAAAAGGGGATGATGACGATGATGACGAATGACCTCTTTTCATAGTATTTATACTTTCACTATGGTTTCATATATTTAATATTATTAATTATCATAAATACTAAATTATACTAAATTAATGCCTAAATTCATATATTAAAAACCCAATGTGAAAACACAGGTGATAATGTGTAAAGAGTGCAATTTACTCAATAATCATGTAAATATTACAAAAACATTTTTAAATATTTAATTAAAATGCATACGCTATTAACTAAAGGATTAAACGCTCATTCTCTTTCAGTAAAAAAATATTTAATAATGATATTAACTGAAAGCGTATTATATAAATATATATATAAATATTTAATAATTTTTATTCATAATTTTTGGCTTAATAATTGTGTTAAGAAATTTCTGCATTTTTATTTCATTGTTTTATATTACGGTATTGAAATTCTTTATATTTATTATTAAAGTTTATTATGTTATAATTGTTGTGAGTTAAGCATTACCAAAGATATCATAATCAATGAAATGCTTTATAATGATGATAATGCATTTATTGTGTTAATACAGCATGTGTCAGATATTTTAAGACTCAAAAATTTTATATGAAATTATATATGTTTATATCTTTTAAAATATACGGAGAGTTTAGTATTGAAAAGGATATGAATGAAATATTTTCATATTTAACATTTCATTTTAATTTAACTAAAATTTTTGTTTAAATTTTAAAGAATTTAATAATATATTAATAATTTAATCATTTTTAAACATAAATTTAATTATGTGATTTAATCAATTTTATTATTACATTAAATATAAAAATTGTAATTCCAAATTAATCGTGTTTATTATGCCACTTTCAAACTAAACGCACTGTTCATATATTTATTTAAATATAACCAAAAATTTGAATCTTAATTTAGCTGACATTTACTGTATATATTTTATTATTATTTCATAAATATGTTTTTATATTAAATTATTAATGAAAATTATGAAACACCGTTATTATTGTTATAAATTTACATTCAAATATTGTTATCGATATTATGTTTTAAAAATTTGCATTTTGATTTATTTATTAATAAAATATATAACAAATTAATGATAATATAATAAAATAAATTATAAATAATATTTATATAATATATTTATTACATGATATTTGATTAAATTTTTATTTTTATTTCTATGATATAATGAAATGAACAGAGTAAAGAAAAAGTGAATTTTCTATTTAAGAATGACAAATAAATCTATATCTACATAATTAAGAATTAATTAATGTATAAACATAATTAAGTAAAATATAAAAATTTTATTTCCGACATTTTCCATACTCTGGTAATTATTGTAATAATTTCATTATATGAATGAACTGAATATGACATTATTTACTTTAGAAATTTAATCAATAAAAAGGCTGTTTTTATATATTTCTCTTTTATTTATTTAATAATTTTTACTCAAAAATATTACATTTATATACATTATTATTTATTTACATTAATTATAAATTATAATAAAATAAATAAATTTTTTAAATTAAACGTTAAAACTTAATTTTATGCTAAAGTTTATAAAATGATTAATTACACACAAAAATACTCAATGATCTAACTTTTGATGCCGTACTTATATCATGAGGTATAGGTACGTACAGGCATAGGTAAATATACTTTTATTTTCAAAATGCTCCACATCTTTAATTAAGCAAATTACAGAGCATCTCTCATCGATTTAATTGTCTTTTACTGTAGTTACGGGTTTCATTATTTTTGACCTGACCTGACCTATCCTGATCTATCCTGACCTGACCTGACCT
>JAQIXB010000675.1:0-15073 GCA_034697405.1 Mesoplophora pulchra | reverse complement strand
TAAATTAATTTAATTTTTATAATAATTAATAATGAAATAATTAATAATTAATAAATGATGGTATGTGTGTTAAAAATGAAATTAAATATGTTTATTATATTTTTATATATTAATTTAAATATAAAATTATAATCGTGAAATTCATTGGGATCATGAAATGAAATTTCTCTTTAAATATGAGTATATTAAAGTGCATTATGTATTTATTATCACATTTTAATCTGAATTTAAAATCATTAGAATATAATGTATATTTTCGTTAAATATAAATATATGATGAATTTCAATGCATTTCATTAATAAATGTATAAATTATATTGGGATATAACGCTCGAAGCGGTAATTTAACATTAAAATAATTATGTAAATACCAATGAAATAATACGAATATACACTATTAACTTATACTATAACTATACTATAGATCATCATGGATGTAAAAGCAATTTATTTCTTACATATTTTGCATTATAACGTGAGTCAATATGGGGTCATTAAAATAATTCAAATATTACATGACACGAACTAATAATTGATGTTAAAAGAAAAGAGCTAAGGTATGAGTATAGAAAAGCCGCCACCACCACAGCTACCATCAGCAACAATTTCAATATACAGTGATGTAAATGGATGATGAAGAAAAGTGTGACATGAAAATGGGCAGTGAAAAGTTTCACTTTTTCTTAACATTATTCTTATTGATGAGCCTTATAACAGTTAAGAAAAGGTTACTATGCATTTACTATGCATTTCTGATGTGAGAGCGTATTGTTTGATGCTCTCTCCCGACACACTTTAGATCATCAAAAGGATCGTCCTTTTCCTTTCCTCAGTATAAAAGCTCTTTTCACTGAAAATGAAAGTCATTCGCTTATAACAGTGTTTCAACGTTTTTATTATAACGATGGTGCCATTTCGTTCTTATTCAGTGCTCTTTATCTTTGCTATTATCATAGTATGCAGTGCCAAACACCATTTGAGGGTATATTAAACATTTGCTTTTTCCATATTTAATATGAGTATTTTTATGAAAAGAGTAAAAGAGCGGCATATGAATTACCGGACGGTATTGAGGCATACGTCGGGAATATTCAGACGACATTCACATGCAGTGCCGATGGTTATTTTGCTGATGTCGACAATAATTGCCTTTTATTTCACGTTTGTCATACCTATAATCATGCCGATGGAAATACTGTGAGAGATAAACTAAATGTTAACTTTTTAATCATTCTTTGTACATATGCCTATTATTTCAATGTGTTTAGGAATTGGCACAATTCACTTTCGCGTGCGGAAATCAGACCGTTTTCAATCAATTATCATTGACATGTTCGCACGAAGACGAAGCTATACCCTGTGAATCATCTCCCGATTTCTTTTACTTAAATCAAAGAATCGGAATTCCGACACAACCGATTCACACCGATGAGGATATAGAGCGTGCGGCTCCACTAATCGCGAGTCGCGCTTCCGTAAGACAATCGCGTCCCGCGCCGCGCGCCCCCATCCCCAAGAGTCTTCCGCCTTTACCCGCACAGCGTCCGGCACCACCCGCTGCACGTGGACAGAGACGACAGAGACCACAGGCTGCACGAAGACCCGTGAGAAGACAGATCGGAAAATAGACATCTGTCAATTAATTTAGTAATTATCAAATGTTTTTGTTTTCCGATAAATTATGTTTATATTAAAAATGAGCGATTTAATTAAGAAAATTGTTTCATATAAAAAATTTACATCATATTTTATTATGTTATTATGTTTATTATAAATAAATTATAATTTATATAATAATTATATATATTAATTTAATTATTAATAAAAATGAATTATAATACGTTCATTTAAATAGAAATAATTTTATAATTATATATAATTTAAAATTAAACAATTATTATATATAAATGTTTAGATATGTTTATATTTAAATTATTATAATTTAAATGCAAATTTATAATGTGAGAATATAGTAATTAATAAAATAAATATCGAATGACAATCACAGAACAGCACTTTCATTATAACCAAATACCCCATAATTAAAAATATAGTATGCACTATTATATTCTTATTTTTAAGAATGTGCTATTTGATTATAATAATAGAGGCGATGTTCTATAATTGTCATCAGATATAATTCTCATATTAGTTACATATGATGTAAAAAACATGTAAAAAACAGAATCATATCCCTATTCAATTACAATACATCTCTTGGAAAATTGTCTTTAGTGTAAGATATTATTGTATCGGATTTTACGAATTTTTTTTAAATACGAAATATCATGAAATACCACGAAATTTCAACATTTTAAAAATTAAAATTATTTATAAATATTTTATCATTTTTTTAAGAAATGTAAAAATGATATAATATTACATGATTCAGTTACGATTCGCAATCACTATAATTCGTAAACATTGCGTTTGTGAATTATCTTTTTAATCCGTAATCTGTGATAAAATGCTAATCACTGTTTTTTACCACAGCTATGATTTGCAGAAAACATTTTCATTCATAGCATTTTGTTGCTTTTCGCAAAATTTTGAAATAAATATAAACATTATAAATAAATAATTATTTGTACAAATTGTAAAAATTTCAATAATTCTAAAAGTAAGAAATTTCGGGAAATTTTTTTTGCTATAATTTCAAAGAATAGATGCCATTTAGTTATATGCCATATAATAAAATTTTTAAAATTTTAAATTTTAAATAATTTAAAATGTTAAAAACGCAAAATATGCATAAAATTTTAATTTTTTTTACAAAAATACTTTTTTTTGTTCATCACCATGTATGGCCATATGATATATGATTTTAAAGATATTTTAAGACTGAATTCAATGGTATATCGCATGATAGGGTTTCAATATACAGGGTGATCAAA
Organism: Mesoplophora pulchra; assembly: GCA_034697405.1. Classification (NCBI taxonomy): domain Eukaryota; kingdom Metazoa; phylum Arthropoda; class Arachnida; order Sarcoptiformes; family Mesoplophoridae; genus Mesoplophora; species Mesoplophora pulchra. The sequence continues at coordinate 12,179 of JAQIXB010000675.1, read as the reverse complement.
AAAATTTTTTTTGTTATAAAAGTTATAATTTTTAAAAATTTTTTGACCTTAGCACGGGCCAATTTATTGATAAACATCGTGTGTAATTTTGTAATGCTATGGATAAGCAGACTTAGGGCCCGTATTATGTCCAAAGAGGGTTATTTCGAAATTTAAACTTAAAATATATTAATAATTAATAAATTTTAAAATAAAATTTCAGTAAAAAATATTTAATAATTAATTTTTATAACAATTTTTATCAGTTCGCATATTTCGTATATACTCATTTATCATTTATTCATTTATCAGTTCGTATATATATACGCCTTACCTATTATATAAATCTTTAAAAAATTAATATTTAAAATAAAATAGAGATATATTGTGTATAATTTCTATTTTATACATATTTTATACATAAAATGACAAATTAGTGTTCAGAAAAATATTTTTGTTAAAAAATACACTAAAATAAACACTAAATAAATACTTAGGGGGGAGTAAAGGAAATTTTAAAATTTTACGAAATAATTACAAAATGTAGACATTTTTACTACGAAATTTACGATTTTAATTCCGAGATTTTCCGTTCTCTGATAATTACGTATTCTATTTTATAATTTATTCAATTGAAATGTGCATTTTTTATGTTTGACATATACACGAATATCTCTAATTAATTTTAAAATTTTAATTTTATGCGAAAAAATGTTAAAATAATATTGTAATTAAACGGTCGATAAATAATAAAATGAAAATTTAGAGAATGAATATGTACATATTATATGTATTAATATTAATGAAAATTAATTTTTATGTGATTTATAACAATGGATTAAAAACGAAATAAATTTTAAAACGATTTTTATAAAAATGAAAGCATTAACCCATTTCCTATTTTTGCCTTTTGTTGTTTAACACATTAATTTAACAGAATATCGTCAAAATGAATATGTAATTTAAAACCGGCTCTAAACATTCACTTAATATTTAAATATTAAATTCCAATGCTTAGAAATAGTGGTTTTTTGCCAAAGAATTAATAAATATAAATGTACTAACATTAAATCAAATTTTCATTTAATATTTTGGGCCCTCTCAATGTCTGCTTTGTGAAGTCACAGTGAAGTGATTTTTTTTTAAAAAACATTAAATTCAGCACTTACTTAACAGAACCAAAATAATTTAATAGAATGGTAAAAACAATGTACTAAACTCATTCCTATAATTTACAAATTTAAAAATTAAAAATTTTAAGATTCATAACTTTACCAGAACTTTCATCAAAAGGGCCCAATATTTTTCTTTATTATTTATTAATAGGAAATGAGACATATTTTAGAAAATTATTAACTAAAAATGTTTAAATTATGAATTATAAATTATTAATATATTCAATTACTAAGTAATTGAAATTCAATATATAATTTATTATAAAATTCAATGTCAAATTATGTAATGATTAAAGAGTTCAATTTTAAGCAAAAATATTTTGAAAAAAGGCACTAATAATAAAGCAAGAAGTTATAAGTTGAAAAAGGGGATCTTATACCCCAGGGTATTACTCTCCTCAACATCTTGTACTATAAGACTCCATTTATCCATATTTAATTCATATACATGTATAATGGATTATATATAAATTATATTCATTTATTTTATTAATCCGTTATATATTTATTTTTATCGGTCTAAAAAGTGGGGTAACTGTGTATGACAATTAAATTAACATATTGCTATTTTTGAGCATCCTTCAAAAGTACATACTGATACTTTTGTAGCCAATTAGTTTGTAACCAATGAATATTCGAAAAATGTGATTTTTTTGTTGAAATTTTTCACATTAATTTATGCATTTTTGAAACTAATATTTTGTAGAAAATTATCTGATGATATTTCTGATTCATCGAAATATCGGTCGAAATCGGGAGTGACCATTTAAACCCTAAAAATTTTTATCTGATTATACATAATATACTTTTGTATAATATATTATGTTCAAACAATAAAATGGACAATTTTATTTTATAATGGCATTTGACCTTTGGAACTCATCATTTTAAACATTATATTCAAAATACTCATACTCTCTATTATATGTTTAGAAAATATTAATTTTAAAGATTAACTTTTCTCAATTTTGACCCCTTTTAGTGACCAAATTCTTAACTTCTGACCGTTTTCCCCATAGAACATTTTGTTATATTATATGAGTACTTTGATAATATGTTTAAAATGATGGGTTCACATAGTTAAATGCTATTATAACCTTAGGACATCCATTTATTTACAAATATAATTTTTAAAATTTTTAATATATAAAAATTATATCCAAAAATCAAAAAATTCCACTATTATAGGAAAATGGTTCAAAAGTGAATGAAAAATTAAGAAACATTTTAACATTTTTAATTCTTTAATAATATTTATTAATTTTTTAGAAATAATTTCTAAATCTATTATATAAATCAGTAATATATTTATAGCTATAATCTTAGCCTTATAATTGTATTGTTTATTTAAATTGAATAATAAAAATGCATAATTAACGTTTAAAATATATTAAAAATTTTATTAAAAATAAAATTTTATTTAAAATGCCTGAACCTAAATAAGAAAAGAGAATGATTATGAATTTCTCGACTGAGATATTTCATGATCTGATAAATGCGGAATCACTTTTATTAATTCATAAATTCCGTCATTTATGGTAATTGATGATCGAAATCCCATTTTTGCGATTTTTGAATATGAAACTGCATAATCGCGTTTATCTTTATCTTCACCATCATTAGAATCGATTATGGTGCATTTTGGCACATGATAAGCGATTCTTTTCGCGATTTCGATTTTAGTCATATTCATAGATTCATCCCCGACATTAAAGACATTCCCTGACATTTTTTCGTAATTTTCTAATGCAAAAACAAAGGCTTTCGATGCATCTTTCACATGTAAAAATGTACGCCGAAAATTACTTTCATATAAAGATATTTCTTTATCATTAATCGCTTTAAACGTTAGATCATTGACTAAAAGATCGAGTCTCATGCGTGGAGATACACCAAAAAGTGTCGCCAAACGAAGGATTACCCCATTCTTAGATTGTACCATACATTCAGCCTCTGCTTTCGTTTTTCCATATAATGTCAATGGTGATATTTTAGTTTCCTCTGTGCATAGTGTGCCATAACTAATGGAACCATAACATGATCCCGTCGAAGAATAAATCATCTTTTGATATGATTGAAGAGCATCGATAACATTCTTTGTTCCGATTTCATTCACTTCAATCGCTAGTTTTTGATTACGGTCACACGCGGGATATCCGACAATAGCCGCCAAATGTATCACCGCATCTTTATCTTTAAGGGCATGTGCGACACTATTGAAGTCTCTAATGTCCCCTTTAATCAAATTGAGCTTTGGATTTCCAATGTGAGGCAACAGCGGTGCGATCCCGAAATTAAATGTGTCATAAACTGTAACGTCATAACCCTTTTTTAATAATAATGGAATTAATGATGATCCGATATATCCGGCACCTCCGGTCACTAAAACGCTGTCAGTATTTGAACCCGGAAATGATTTACCATTTGTCGATGACATCCTTAATATATAATGTAAATTGCACTTTAATTACTTTCATTATATTCTTTTAATATTAACAATATTCTAACATACTAATTTATTAATATAAAATTAATTAAATAATTTGCATAAAATTTAAAATAATTTTATAAAATTAAATTAATTTAAATATTATAATACATTACATAATTATGAAGAAAATTTCAAAACGCAAATTATGTAAAAGTTTAATATTAGAGTCATACAAAAATTTCTTAAATGAAATTTATTTTCACATTAAACAGCTTATATTTAAACTGAAAAAAGTTGTCCACCTTCAGATGGTATGCACTATCAAAGGCACATACCCTTTCACATTTACTTTTGCTATTACTTTTGTTACTGCTTTCACTTACTATATATATACATAAATTTTCTTCTGATTAAAAATGCGATAAAAATATAGATAATAATAACCCATTAACTCTATACTCTATCAATAGTAATATTATAAACTAATGAATTCTGAATAATATAAAGATATATTATCACTCTTTATTTTATGTGTGTTTTTATCTTATCTATAGTTAGTATTGCATACCGATACTATTTTGCATATTTTAATAATTAAATAATATTTTAATATTTTACCTTTGAATTGACGGCAAAGTTTTAATTCGCAGTCACAGCATTCGCAGATAATCCCCTTAATTCGTTAATCGGCTTAACTTTTATCAAAATTAAAAGCTGAGTCCTTTCGCAGAATTCTTAATTCAATGGTGGTTCTTTTCGCAGAAAAATGCTTTACATGTTTAATATATATAATATTATAATATATAATAGATATATTAATATATATTTTTAATTAAAAAACATTACATAATTTTAAAAATTATTTAATGATATTTATTAAAATTAAAAAAATAAAGAATTAAACAAATGTTTTTAAAAATTTTTTAAATATATATTTTTATTTTATATGCATATGTATCAGTATCTAAAGTAATAATCGAAATAAAATGCAATAATAATATATTAAAATAAATGTAAAAATAACTATTTATTTATGTTTATATTTATTTCAAAATTCTGCGAAAAGAATCGGCCGTGAAAAAGTGGGATTATCATTTTATCACAGATTACGAATTAAAAAGATAATTCCAAAACACAATGGTTGCGAATGCTGCGGCTGCGAATCGACATTAAATCTGAATTTACATTTTAAAATAAATTAAAAATTTTAAAATTGCAAAGTATTTATTTAATAATATTTAAAAAATATTTATTTTAAAATAAAACTAATCTTTCATTATAATAAAAGACTAAAAATTTAAAATCATATTTCAGAGCGTTTTAAAACGATATAAAAATAAAATTAATATCGATAATGCTCAGGTTTAAAGGGTCCATCCTCAGAAAGTGATAAATATTCCGCCTGATCTTTGGTCAGTTTCGTCAGTTTTACCCCTAAATGAGGTAAATGTAATGCCGCCACTTCTTCGTCGAGCTTTTGACAAAAAAAATTAAAATATTTTAGACATAAATATGCATATAAATTAACATCCGTATGTTTATAGATAATGTTTCGTAATACTTTTTTAGGCAAAATATAAACTCCGATGGGATATTTGTCCTTAGGAGCATTGAATAGTTCAATTTGCGCTAGTACTTGGTTACAGAACGATGTGCTCATTACAAAACTCGGATGTCCCATGGCACAGCCGAGATTTACTAAACGACCCGATGCTAATAGTAAAATATGACGACCGTTAGAAAGTGTATACCGATCGACCTGTTAAGGATTACATAATTATTACAAAATTAAAATAAAAATAATTTATAATTAACCTGTGGCTTAATATTGATCTTTTCTTTGGCATTCGTTTCGAGCCATTTTACGTCCACTTCAATATCGAAATGCCCGATATTACAAACAATAGAATCTTCGGGCATTTTCATAAAATGTTCCCCGCGTATGATGTCCCTACATCCGGTCGTAGTGACAAAAACACTGCCTCTGGAACATGCTTCTTCCATTGTTGTCACTTCATAGCCTTCCATAGCTGCCTGAAGTGCATTTATAGGGTCAATTTCGGTGATGATGACTCTGGCGCCGAAAGCTCTCAAAGAAGCGGCAGACCCTTTCCCGACATCACCGAAACCCGCGACGACACACACTTTCCCCGCTAACATCACATCGGTCGCCCTTTTAATGCCATCAGTTAGTGATTCACGACATCCGTAGAGATTATCGAATTTCGATTTTGTTACGGAATCATTCACATTTATGGCCGGAACTTTCAGTAAATTATTGCGGAGCATTTTATAGAGACTGTGAACGCCTGTGGTGGTCTCTTCAGAAACACCTTTAATTTCTGATAAAAATTGAGGATATTTATCATGGACCAATGCTGTTTAAGAAACAAATATTTAAAAAAATATTTAAAAAATATTTAAAATTAACATTAATTTATAATGATATATTTATGTAAATGTAAAATGTAAAAATGGTAATAAATGAAATGATACATCACCTGTTAAATCACCACCGTCATCGAGAATCATATTCAGAGGTTTATTATTGGGGAATACTAAGGTTTGTTCGATACACCATAGGTATTCCTCTTCAGTTTCCCCTTTCCACGCATATACCGCCACTCCCGTTTTAGCGATTGCGGCCGCAGCATGGTCCTGTGTCGAGAATATATTACACGATGACCATTGTACGTCCGCACCTAATTCCAAAAGAGTCTCAATGAGAACCGCCGTCTGAATCGTCATATGTAAACATCCCGCGATACGCGCCCCTTTCAATGGTTTCTGCGGTCCGTACTTTTTGCGAATCGCCATGAGTCCGGGCATTTCATTCTCAGCCAAAACTATTTCCTTTCGACCGAAATCCGCTAAACTTATGTCCGCTAAAATTTCAAACATTTTTTTTATTAAATTTTTATTAAATAATTTATAAATTTATATTTTAAAAAAGTATTTTATAAATTCATTTTAAAGTATCGCATACCGACTTTATAATTAGGCTTTGATACACTCATTTTAAATTAATGTCTTTTTATTTAATTCAATTTTTATTAATAATAAAATAATATATAAACACAGTAATAGTTAATGTATAACTTTCAATATTAATCTGTAATATTATTTAAGGCCTTTAGATATTCGCGATGCAAATGTTTTGAATAAAAAGAGACAGTGTTATATGAGAATCATGTTTTTATATTCATTGCCAATGACATGAGCATTACTCTTTTATTATATTTAAGGCGCGTTTTGCAATGTTTTCAATACGAATGTAATGCGCATTTACTTTATATTAACGCATATTTATATTTTATTTTCATTCATTAATCAAAATGCAGTATTATATGCGCCCTCTTTTTTTACATACTTTTTTTAAATGTATTTTTATTCCCTTAAAACTGTTAATTTATCATAAAAGTTTTGAATATAAAATTATTTTATTAAAATATCACACATGAAATTTACAAATTATATTTATGCATAAATATTATTATTAATGTCAAACTCTGTATATAAAAAGATTTCATATTTAATAAATGATAAAATTTATATTAAATCATATGCTGATTTAATTGATTCATAAAAAAGATTTAATAAATGCATGCATCGGTCTAAATCATTACTGAAACGATCGCATTCACTTTTTAATTTATCATTAATGCGATCGATATTATTATTATCCCATAATTTAGTTAATTTTAAAGAAATCGTAAATAATTTCATTATTAAATTATTTAAAATGTTCTTTTTGTGGAAAATCGTATTATTTAATTGTTTTACGAATTTCTTATGAATGTCCATTAATTGATTGAAATTCAAAAGTGCTGAGCATTCATTGAGAGCGTCTTTAATAATCATATCGATTAAAAACATGAAATGATCGTGCAGATTATTAACGGCGTTTTGTAATTTGAATCTCAAAATGAAGAGAATGTTCACATTTTTATTGCATTTAAAGCGATCACTAAACATGAGATGATCCAAACGCCATTTCGTGAATTTCATTTTTAATAAAAATTGAAACACATAATTATATATTATAATACTTTCATCGTCAAAAAGCATGTTAAAGGGCCATACGATCTCATTATATATTAAAAATACTTTATTCATAAATTCCATCGCATGGGTACTGTTTTGGTCCATACTAATGAATGGTTTAACTGAAAGTGTTTCGAAATTATTAATAATCATTTGTAATTCAATATCATTCATCACTGACATGAGATCATTGCAGTTTTTAATACATTTAAATAAATAATTACAAAACAATGAAAATACACTGTGATCCGATCGCATCAAATAATAGTCACAAAAATCTTTAAAATATCTATTAAATTCACCGATTATCACATTCATCAGTGTGTCTGAAGCCATTCTACAGTATGGTTCAAGACATTGGCCTAAAACCTCTTCAATTATCAATTCGATCGGTTTTATTATATCATCGTCAATAATGTTATAACATTTTTTTTCGTTAAATATTTGATGATCATTAAAATGTTTATTAAATTGACATTTTTGATATTTATAAATGGTTTTATGCGTTTTAAAAATATTAAAATAATTAATTTCAGAGTCATAAACCGTGAGTTTTAAATTATATGAATCAAAACATTTGACGGTCATTTCCTCATTTTCATCACATTTTTTAATTAAAAGTAAATCATTATCATCTGATAATTGACTTTCATTATTAACTGATGATACTGAATATTTTTTGATCATAGCATTTAATGATGCGATGAATTTATTAAATAAATCACCGCATTCTTCAGTCTGTGGTTCGATCCTTTGAAGCATCACACGTGATTTTATAGCGATAATCATCATATTTAAATGCATTTTAATAAATGGTGAAATTTCAATGTTTTCTTTGAGTGTGACACAATTATCCCAAAATTTGTGATCATCATCTTCAGATGAAAGATTAAATACGAATTCTTCGTGAGGATCGGAGCATATGCCATGAGTGAGGAGAGAATCGAAATAATCCATGTGCGGTTTAAAACAATAAACAAATAATTGAAACATCACATTCCTGACGCTTTTCCATTCATATCCCATTCTCTCATAAATGACATTTAAAATCGTAAATGATAATTGAGCATTACACGGATGAGAGAGTGCCGAATCACGTATTAAAACGTACATTTTCCAAAGAATTTCGATCATAATTAAGAGATTACCATTATCATCTGCGTCCAGAAAATGCATCATATCGATTAACGGCACGTTTTTGGCGATGATCGATTCGTACGTATGTGACAATTGCTTTATGATCATCATGAGAATGGATTTGAGACACGATCGGAATGCCATAAGCGTATGACATAAGACATGCTCATCATTAGCGGTGTCATATTTCGGAAAACAAAAGTCAAACATGAGTTTCATGGTCGTACCGTAACGACAGTATTGTTTCATGTAATTCCTGAAAAGAGTTTCATTCATATCCTTCATACTAATGTTTGGGGCGATATAAAACTCTTTATTTTTCTCATTCCATAGGAATATGAATGACTTTGAACCCGACAATAGTCCGATCATACATCGAATCACCTGTGATTTACTCACATCTTTCGATGGTTTTATCAGAGACAAAATTTGACTAAAATTAAGTCCATTCATTGTTTTCAATTCATTCATTTGTTTATTTTTCAAACATTTTCATATTTATTGTTTCATTATAGAATTTGAGCGGTAAAATATTCGTAAACATCACGTGATAAACGTAATGCGCAATGCGCTGAGTGTATGTACATAGGCATAGGGAAAATCTTAAGTCACACCGATACGTGATCACCTATAACTTTACACATTCAGTATAATGTAAACGAATACGTGATATGAGAACATAACAGACTATCATTTACTTTTACATACACTCTTCGCCTTTAGTTAAGAGAGTTGCATATAGTATATCATGCTGTATCCTATGCTCTTAATTTACATTCAGTGTATTGTAACTTACAATTTGTAAGTTACATTTTGCCTCATTTTTTGGACATGGTCTTATAGCGCAGTGTGACTACCTTTTTATACCTTAAAAATGCAAATAAAATATACAAATATTTTACAAAACAAAGAATATAAATAAAAAATTCAAAAATCATAAAACAGCAGAAAAATTAAGGAAAATGTCAGAGTTCTAAAATTATATCTGTTATTATAATTTGAGAAATAACAAATTTTAAAATTTCGAATATTTGTAACTTTAACCCCCTCAAATGACCAAATTAATTGCCAAAGAGATTAGTGCCCATGGAACTTTTTGTTTCTTTAAAAATATCTTCAAAAATTAGGGTTTTCAAAGGCCGCTTTACATATAAAAATAATATTTGTTTTTTGATGAAAATGTTCGATACGATATTATGTAAATGTACAGATATTAAAAATAATTTCAAAATGAGTTTTTTAAATCATTAAATTTATTATAATTTTTAGTTTTTCGTTTAATTAGGCACTGCTTTTATAATACATTAATAAATAAATTTTAAATTATTTTTAAAAAATAATGATTATCAATTAATATTTAAATAAATAAATAACGATGTAATGTAAATCATAAATTAAAAATTTTATAAAATAATTTAAATTAAAAAATGTTAAATTATAATGAAAATATAAATGAAAAATATTTTCAAAAAATTGTGCATTAAATGTTTTTTATATTTTAAATGCTCATTAAATACGTGCTTTCATTTAATTATTTATTATTATATATTAATGCATAACGCATTTAAATCATGCATTATTTAAATAGAAATTATGTTATTTAAGAGATAATTATAATAATTATTATCGTGTATAATATATGTATGTATAATATGTATATATATTTATATAATATTTATATAATAAGAATATGTGAATATGATTAAAGTAAAAAATCATTGATTAAAATAATCAATACGATGATAATGGGTATATAATAACCCTACAGTTGAATGAACAGTGCGAGAATATCGATAAAAAACAATTGAACGGCGCTTTAACAATGCCATAAACAACAATGCAATGACTAAATTCGTTACAATTTTATCCGTTTTCAAAAGTGTCTAATAATACTATTGAATTCGTAATTAAACCATTACCATGCATCAGTATAACGAATATCACATTCCTGTAGAGCCGGAAGTGTTTGTTTCAAACGTTCAAAAGTTTGGGCCGATAGACTCGTACTATTTAGGTTCAGTTTCCGGAGACTCTTCATTCCTATATATATCATATATATAATCATATATTATCAGAATCAGCAATTTTGACACACATTTCAAAACAATTCTATGCTCTTATATAAAGTGTTCCATAGTAATAATAAACAAATGTGTGTCAAAATTCATGATTCTGATAATATTTAATGATAATTCATATTTTCATTTATGATTATTTTAAGTAAATTATTGTAATATAAAATGGTTTAGCGTCTTTACTTCACCGTCCTGTTCTATGGAAAATTCTTATCACATTTTAAAGTGACGTTTCTTCACCATCCCTTTACTTTACATATCGTTACTTCGAAATGATAAAAGAATTATGTTCACATTAAATGATAATATTAAAATAATATAAATTTTAAAATATAATTGACGTAAACTCCATTATAATGAATATAATACATACATAATTACAAATCTTTTACTTTAAAAGTAATTAAAATATAAAAATTTTTCATTAATAAAGTAACAGACGGTGAAATAAAGTCATAATACGATATATAATGTAAAATAACAATTACTATTTACTATTACATTACCTGTTAAATATTTCAATCCCTTATCAGTTACCGGAGTTTCACACAAATTTAACACCTGTAATTTATGTAAATGTTCAGAGATAAGCTGTAGACCCGTGTCACCGAACTAATAATAGAATGTGCAAAATATATTATTTATATAATAAAAGTTAATTATTGAACGGATAACAGTGTTTAACGGATAATAGCATTTAATGATGGTAAATACCTGAGTTGACCATAGATTGAGATATCGTATCGATGGCAGTTTTATGAGATGCTCAGCACATGCGCTCGTAACGTGAGTAAAGGCTAAGGAAAGACATTCCAAATTTCCAAAAGAACCACAGCTCAATAATTTAATCACATCAGCATCTGTAGATCGTGATGGAAGTGTCAACTTTCGTGGTCCTCCCTTTTGTTGCTATTATATTAAAAACACAATATACATAACAATATACATATTTAATATATTTCATTTTCATTTATAAAGAAAATAAATGAAAATTTATTTTCTTGCTTATTTTATGCTTATTTTATTTAATTTATTACTTGCATTTATTATGCAAGTAATAAATGCATAATTATATTATATTTATAATGTTTACTTAATTTTATTTCAAATTCTTATTATTATACACTTAAGTTTTATCATGTAAACGTGTAAATGAATTTAAAAGCATATAAACATACACTAATCTAAATGTGAATAAACATATAAATTTAATTATATGGGAATAGTTTTAAATTATTCTTATTATTAGAGTGTCCAAAACTGCTTTTTTTATTTTTTTAGAATATCATAAAAATAAGTAGATATGTGTCCATATCTATCAAAAACATGACCTTTGAC
>JAQIXB010000674.1:0-15077 GCA_034697405.1 Mesoplophora pulchra | reverse complement strand
AAACGTTTCTATTGTAATTCACTGTTCAATTAACTATTGTTAGTTACTAATGCGATGCTAATTTCTTAAACAATTGAATGCCGCAATAAAAGCAATTATTAACTCTTTTGTTTATGATGATTGTAAATGCTTTTAAAAAACATAACTCATTTATCACAATTTATTATAATTAAACGTAATTAAGAATAATGAATAAACATATGTGTTTTACTGTTTTTAAATTTAATTTACTCTTTTAATAGGAATATGTCTGTAAACTTTTTGATATTCAAATATAGTAACACTTCGATTTTATCGCATTTTAAAATAATTCCTTTAAACAATGAACAGATTTTGATAAAACTAAAAATGGATTAAAATTGAATATGATTATATTGATACATTTATCATAAATAAATATTTAAATCACAAAAGTTAGTATCACATTTTAGAGTTTTAATATTATCATTGTTTTTAGCATAAATAAATAAAAAATATATATTCATTTTTTAAAAAGTATATTTATGATAAAATTTTAGTAAAGAGAGCATTATTATTACAATACTGTGGTGTTTAAATATAAATTTATATTAATGTATAATAAAAACCGTTAATTATAAAACCTGTCTTTAAATAAAAAATAAATTACTAACGATAATGATGGCAAAAGTTTCGAATGATTACAGTATATTTGAGTTATGTTATTACACGAGTTTTGCATCCTTTGCTAAAGAATAAAATAAAGAGTTTTCATTCGAAAGTAAATTTGATGGTGAATCGAATTCCCCGATAAATCCTTTATCTAAAACTAAAACACGATTTGAATCCATTATGGTATTGAGACGATGCGCGATCGTTAAAATGGTGCATTCTTTGAACTCAGTGCGGATCGTCGATTGAATGAGTGAATCCGTTTCGAGATCGACGGCCGCAGTCGCTTCATCCAAAATTAAGATCTTTGTCTTTCGCAATAATGCACGTGATAAACATATCAATTGTCTTTGGCCCACACTTAGATTCTCACCGCTTTCATTTACTGTATATTCCAATTCCGATTCGAGACCTTTGACAAAATGCTTTAAATGAGAATGTTCGAGTGCAGCCCACAATTGGACATCACTGTATTTATTAAAAGGATCAATATTCGAGCGTATTGTTCCTGAGAAAAGCACAGGATCCTGAGGAATAATCGTTAATTTTGACCGAAGCTCATGGAGTCCCAATTGTGAGATGTCATAATCGTCGATAACGATTTTTCCTGAGGCTGATTCTATTAAACGAAATAATGCTAATGTTAACGATGATTTTCCTGCGCCCGTTCTTCCGACGATTCCGATCTATTATTTTATAAAAATTATAAAAATTACATTTTAAAATGTTCATTATTTATAAATAAAGAAAATAATTATAAACCTTTTCGCCTGAGTTAATGTTTGCATTTATGTTTCGAAGCACTAAGTCCAGTCCCGGACGATATCGCGTGGAATAATCAACAAATTTTATAACACCATTTTGAGGCCAATCATCGGGAGGACCTTTAGAATCGGGACTGAACCATTTAGCTTCAGTGGGATTTTCGCAGTATTCAACGATTCTTTCGACGGAAACAATGTTTGTTTCTAATTCTGAGGTCATACGGACCAACCAATTAAGTGTTTGTGTCACACTTAAAGCATAGGTAATCGATAGCCCGACAAAACCCGCGCCTAAATTTTCACGTCCCAAAACAGCGAATATCGCAGCAAAAATCGTTATTAAATTTCCACAAAATTCGAGTCTCACCGCTAACCATCGATTGGCACAAATGCTCGGGAAATAACACACCTGATTATAGTCCACTTTTCCATTGGATTCTCCAACAAATCGCGGCGCAGCATTATATGCTCGAATGGTACTAACACCTGAAAGTGTTTCACTAAAATGAGAATATATCGGTGAACGTGTAACCGATTCGAGTCTCTTTAACTGTCGTGATGTCGCGACATAAAATTTCTAATTATAATTAAAGAAAATGATTGATTTTAATATATAAATATATATTTATATATTTAATAAATTATTATTAATTTACCTGAATAAAGTAATAGATTAAACCAATTGGAAAAATAACAGCCAAAAATATCGGTGTTTGAATAGCAATTACTATAAAAGTTGAAACGACAGATAAAAAGCATAACATCCATCCTCTTATTGTTTGAGGTATCGTCGTATCGACAGTATCTATGTCTTTACTAAAACGATTCACGATTCTTCCCAAAGGTGTGGTGTCAAAAAAGTTCATCGGCGATCGCATAATTCGCTCCAAAAGACTTTTGTGTAATGACGTCGATGCATTTATGCATCCTTTGGCCATTCCAAAAGCAGCGATTAAAACTAATAATGCTGTAAAATCAAAATGCTTTATATTAATCAATCATAAAATATCGATAAAATTTATAATGATAAAATATAAAAATATAATAAATAAAAGTTAAATTCATATATAATGACTAAAATATATTCATATATAAATTATTATAACTAAAAATAAGATCAAATAAATACCCTGTGCTAATCCGAGTCCACCATAAACTCCTAATCTCATATTGCGGAGTTCAGTACCCTCAGTGCTGTTATTGGGAATGTCCTCAGACCAAATCGCGAGCCATATATTAGACCCGACATTTGCTATTTGCATCATGATCATGCCAAAAGAAACAATCGAAAACCAAAAAAATGTTAATGCTTTAAAATATCGCAAATAAATAGCAAATTTCACTTCACCGGTCTCTGTCTTTTCAATTTCTATCAATTTTTTAACATTATTCTTATTTAATGATGTTTGTGACTTTTCGATACTTAAGGATCGGCCCATTCTTTCACTTGCGACAGACTCCTGACGAATGAACAGAGGACCATTACTTTGATTCTCATTTACTGTTTCGGATGAAAATTCCATAACGAAATCTGAGAAATCACCGTGATTGGCCATGAGCTCAGTGTATGTTCCCCTTTCACTGATACGACCATGTTTAATCACTACGATTGAATCGACATTTGGCAATAGATTTATATTATTTGTTACTAATAATCGTGTTTTATTCTTTAATAATCCCTTTCTATTGCTTAACACTTTATCAAAAATATGCTTTGAAACATGAGCATCGACAGCTGATAATGGGTCATCCAAATAATAAATGTCTGCACCCGAATAACACGCTCTCGCCAATGATACCCTTTGTTTTTGACCTCCGCTTAAATTAATTCCCTTTTCTCCTATTTCTGTGTCATCACCTCCCGGGAGTATGTCTAAATCTGATCTTAAAGCACACGCATCGATCACAGATTCATATTTTCTTTTATCCAAACTTTTCCCAAAAATTATATTGTTTCTGTATTTTAATAAAAAATAAAATTAATTCATTATAAAATATAAAATATTATACTTTAATGTAGCATTTTGTATCCACGCCTGTTGTGGCACATATGCTATCGATGAACTGCCGTTTATGTTGACTCTGCCGCTCACGCGATTCATCTCTCCCAAAATCGCACTGATAATTGAACTTTTACCTGAGCCTACAGTACCAACAATAGCTATTAATGAGCCTTTCTCAATATGAAGGTTAATATCAACTAAAGTATTCGTAACATCGATATGTTTACTATCATCAGTGTTCGTATCCCATGTAAATGTTCCATTTTCAACAGTAATTTCATCGATTTCCTCATTTTTTGTTACATATTTTTCTAATTCTGATGCATTTAAAAATTTATTTAATCTTTTAACGGATACTGATGTCTAAAATAAAATATGATTTAATATATTTTTAATTCGATTAACAAATGATAACATACCATAACAAGAAACGTGATTAATTGTGGTAACATTGTCATTGGAAAACGCAATAAATTGAATAATGCTAAAGATACAAATGCCTTTTGAGGATCCAAATGATTATCGGGTGAACTCAATACATAAATAGCAAAAGTAACTAAAGAGACAACAAAGGGTGCACATGTCCATATAAACGTGGTAATACATCCCAAATAAGCGGTTTCTTTTAATTTATTTAATTCCTTTTTACGAATTCCAAAAACATTTTCCATAAATGAGAATTCCCATGCATAGAGTTTAATCACTTTAATGCCATTTAAAACTTCATTCATCATTTTGACTCTTTCGTCCTTTTGTTTCATTTGTTTCACCTGTAATTTTCTTTGAATCCCTATAATTAACCCATTGATTGGGAAAAAAAGAATCATCACCCCTAAGCCCGCCAAAACAGAAGGACCTAATTCTATCCAAAGAAGTGACAGCGCTAGTACTATCTGCAGAGGTGCTGACCATACCAAATTTATAAACGTTAATAAATCCATAAATCTTTGCGCATCGACTATTAGTAAATAGAAAAAAGTTTTTATTTAAACATCATAAGACTAAAATATACTACAAAAATGCAGACTGATAAATTACAATTCATATATAAATGCATAATTAAATTACATATATTTTGTAATTCAATATATGAAATTCAATGCATGAAAATAATATACTCATATGTTCATAAATATTGATATGTAAAACATAAATAGCATAATTATGCGTTTTTCTATATTTATAAAAAAATTACCTGACATTAAATTGACGATTTCTCCGACAGTGGTCTCTTTACGTGAGGCATTACTTAAGTTAAGTGATTTGCGATAAATCGCAGATATGAGTGCGGTACGAACGCGCATCCCGAGAATTAACATGCGCTGAAAATACACGTTTAGCATAAGCGTCTGAAGCATCGCGAATATGAACATCATGAGGGCGATGAAATACCCGTGCCAAATGGGCTCTTCTTTAGGCGGACGCATTATAAATCCAATTAATGCTCTTTAAAAATATAAAATATATAAATATATATGTATATATGTGTTTATTTATAAAATGTTTACTTTAGTAATAATGGACTAATAAATTGGCATATGTCATTCCCTAATTTAAAAATGGCACCGAAAAGGAAATACCATCCAAAGGTCTTCGTCAATGTTTTCACGATTCCCGGTTTCAGTGATTGCTCTTTAGTGACTTTAGTTTTGATTTTCACCGTTTCGTTATTATACGATACATAATTCTGAGAAATGTCATTGTGATTGTCATTAATTGGCAATTGACTCAACCAATTTCTATCAAATTTCGGGGCGATATTATTAGTTTTATCATCGTCATTTAATACCCATAAATCAGATGTGACTAAAGACTTTTTGTATCCGGTATATGCTAAACCATTAAACCACCAAAAGACGATTTTGGATAAGAATGACGCTTCATTTTCAGGGCATATTTGATTTAACTCTGCAGATACTGATACATCGTTTTGATCTGTTTCTTGTGGTGACCGATACTTTGGGGCAGTATCAGCAAAAGAACACAATAGAAATACAATAATTATCAATAAATAATACAATGAATATGTTACAAAATAATATGTATATTGAGGATGTTTAATAAAACAATATGAGTAAAATGTCGGGGCCCCACAAATAAATGCTAAAAATGAGAAAATCCAAATCACTCCTGAAGTGTGTATACCACGCATACGGTGAAATAATAGTATTACAGAAAATAACAGCTGAAAAATAATTATCATCAATGAAAGCATTAATTATAATTGAATCGTACATTTACAACGAAATACTTTACTTTTTACAGTCATTTTTCGGTAAAAATTTACTACAAATTATAAAAGTAAATACTAAGAGTACATATTTGTACAGTGAAAGTTGGTTTATCAAATAAATTTTGTAAATTTTACTATAAAATTGCAAAAAAGTAAAAACATTCAGATCAACAATTAAATAAAAAACATATAATTAGAAACAAAATTTTAGAAATTATTTTAATATATATCAAACTATAAAAGAACTATTAAAACTTATGCTTACTTTTTTAATCCCTATGTAATTATTTTAAAATTAGATTATGTAAACTCTATTGGCATTTTTAAAAAAATTAATGTTTTAATCCTCTAAAACGCTATTTATAATGTATTTAATAACATTTTTTTAAAATAAATAATTGCAATATAATGAATTCTGAATCTCAATTCTACTTTTTAATAGTGAAATTCTCGTAATTTTAAAATCGCATTTGAACCACTTCCTGTTGTCTAAAAGTACACATTCCGCAATTTTATAGTGTACTCAAAAAGACATTTCCATTGATACCAATGAAGTGTATTATCAGCTGATGGACTCAATTTATAAAATGTATTACTACGGCTGTGCTTTTCCGGGAAAACAAATTATTCCGAAAAAGTCATTTTTAAGAAATTTTCCAGAAAAATGTAACTTTTTAATTACAATTTATATATTTTTTAAAAAATTAAAAAAGTTTCGACCGGTTTTTGACAATAACTACCATTGTTCCTCGTAATTTTATCATAGTATTTTTGACCATTATTATGAATATATTGGCTTTAATTATAAAATTCGAAGTAAAATAATTACAAACATAGCATTTGAAATAAACATCAAAAGCATAGACATTGTGCGTTAAGTACATCCTGAAATATATACAAAAATAGCGTTTTCTCCCAATTATATGCATAGGGCCATAATTAAATTAAATAAAAGTTTATAAAGTATAATGAGTAAAATACAGGGTCGGCACTTAATTAAAAGAGATGCGTATATAAAGAAACTATGGTAACTATGGTGCTGCGCTTTAAAACAATTGTAAACTAATTATCGATATATAAAGTTTTTCGTCGTAATCAATGAACGATTCACGTTATTCATAATGTAAATTGCTAATAATAGCAAAAAGTGTAACTTACAAATGTTGCAAAGTTAATGAAAGGGGCACAAAACTCTGAAGATGCGGGATGTTCATTCTTTGCAAAAGTCCGGTATATGCAGAATAAACAGTCACAAAAATTAAGAACAATACAAATGGCCACTGCTGTAAGACGCGTGATATTATATAAATTCCATGGGATTAATCGTGATTTGGAACGCGCGATATTAATCCCCTCAAAAATAGAGAATATCCATAAAAAAGCCGCGGGAATCCATATGAGTATCGTCTGACGAAAGCATTGAGTTAAATCGGGTTTTGTCGTATTCCATGTTAATTCCCTATCCTTTTAATACCATTTTTAAAATAAAATTAATTTTCGATTTTATTAAATATTCATATCTATTGACAAATATAGAAAATCACCTCTATTATTATCAAATATCGCATTCTTAAAAATATACTATGAAATTTTATATTGATAATATTAAGAATGCGCTATTTGATTATAATAAAAGTGCTGTTCTATAATTGTCACTCGATATAATAGTAATCACAGTAATAAAAGTTATTTGTTATTGCATTTGATTTCTCTGTCATTGTTATAGTATATTTCAGTATAAATTCTCAATAAAAATATTTTAATTTACGGGTTTATGTGTTGCATGATATAAACAAAAACACGTGCAAAGTACGCGAGAATTGAATCACTGTTTTTTATTTAATAAAATTATTATTACATATTCATTATGTTAATTGTTTTAAATTTTTATTTATTATATTAAAATATTCAATTAACAATGGGATGTGTGTCTGTGTGTGGCTAACGGTAATTCATGATGTGATTGGTCGGGAGTAATAATAAAAAGTTTTATTTTAAATATATTAACAAATTTGATTGACAATTTTTTAGTATCTATAATTTTTAGATATATGTTAAACTTTTATTACTTTTAAAGTTATTACTATTAAAGTTTGTTTTATATTGTAAATTGTGTATTATGGTAGTCGCACTAATATTTATTAAATATATAAATAATTAAATGTAAAAACACATATAAATAATTTTATCACTGTAATATAATGATAAATAAAAATAAATAATTATGATAATGATAACTTTTAATTAATTGTTTAATCAAAATATAAACATATGATAACATTACAGTGTATCTCAAGATATAGCTGAGCATATTAGTAACTTAAGGGTTATAAGCATTATATTCAAGAAAAGTACAAACTTTACATTGAAATGCACTGTATTAATGATAACATAATGTAAATATACAGGGGTATTCACTATATAAAAACCAAATTTAATCGCACGATATTTTATTATTAATAATGTTATTATTATTAATATTTGTAATGTAAATACTATAAAACCTCTCTTAAGCGGCGAGCAACAGACTAAGTGTCGGCTTAAAGATGTACCTTATGGAGGTTCAACAGTATAATAAATAAACAGTTTAGGTTTTAAGTTAATATATGATTAATCTATTTAAAAGTATAATAATATAATAATAATATAATATAATCAAAACACGGAAAAAGTGAATATTTCTATTTATAAACAATAAACGAAATGTGTCAAATTTTACATTTTACGTATGAAACGGACATTAATAATCATTTTAAATTATACATTTTCCATTCGATTTTCCCATTTTTAAAGGGCTTTTCAATTGATGACAGCAGTGTTTAAATGAAAGCGTCATGAGGACAATTGATAACGAAGATGTGTTCATAGTTAAAATATATAACTTAATTTATAACTTATTATTTATATTTCTATTTTATTTAAAAAATACAGAAAAATACAAAATAATAAAAATATATTTTATCATAATCAAAAGGTAATTAAATTTAATGCAATATTATTTCATTTTTTGTATTATAAAATTTTTGAAAAAAGTAATTTTAAAATAATAATTTAATTATTAATCCTCATTTTATTTATATAATATATTTTAAAATGAAAATATTAAAATTTATAATATACATATATTTCATTCACGGATAAATGTGTTCAGTTCTATCTTAAAACAGGGGTGAGAAAATCAACTAATAATGAACTTAAACCGAAAAACGTACACTTCCTCATTGAGGTCGTACATAGAGATGTGCCGCAAAAGCATTAATTTTTGTATGTCCGAATTGACCGTATGCGGTCATTATATTGCTGCACTTTTTACTATGTTAAGTTAGGTTAGATTCACTCGTTTATTGGTTAAAAATGATCAAAAAGTGGTCGAATTAAATGTGTCTTTATAAAACGATTCACTGCATAAATTTCTATGTATGACGTCAGTGAGCTTTCGAGATGAGTACCCAATTTCATACTCTTATAATAGAATTAAATTTGTTTAAAGGTAAATTGCAATGCAAAAAAATAAGACTCTGCAATTATTTTATTAATGAATAACAATCATAATATTGATTATACCTTTTCATTTCACAATAACCTTCTAAAGTTACTTCATTGTTATGAAATCATAATTAAGTGTTTAATATGACATTGGATCGAAACTATCAATGCACACACTTAATATTTAATAATTAGTCATATACATTCTGTTTACGAATTTAGCTATTATCAGATAATACACAATTAATATATTTAAAAATTCTAAACATATTTAAATTCAATTTTAATAAATTATGATTTAAAACGTATTAAAAATAATAAAATTAAATATATTTAAGAATTATCACTGAATTTTAATTCAGATAAAAAATACTCGTTTTATGTACATATGTATATGTATTTAATAAATAAATAAAATTATGAATTTAAAAATAAAAATTTTATTGCCTTTTAACAAATTGCATATTCATAATATAATAATCAAAACTCTGAAAAATTCGGATAAAATCATTAAAACGGAAAATTCACATTTATTTTGAGATAAAATTATATTTCATTATAAATTTAATTTTAGGTTTAATTAGAAATTACGATTGACACAAAAGCTCAAAATACTTAATGTATTCTCAAAACTAAATCCAGTGTTTCGTTTACCATTTTTATATTGAACATTCCGCCTTTTTCCGTTCTCTGCTAATAATGCATGTATAATATTAAACTAATATTAAACTAAATAATGAATCGATATTTTAATAATAAAAATGTTATTTTTATTAAAAATATGAAAATATTTAATGATAAAAAACAGTGACAGTATGTAATTCAATACATTTTTAAATATGATTTATATGATAATTGTTAAATGAAAAATATGAAAATATTTTTTTTAAAAAAAATGATTAAAAAAAGTTAATGATTACTCTTTACATAATGAGCATTAAAAAAATATTTTTAATGTTTTCAAAGATCTTAAAATATATATTTAATAAATCCCATACATTATTAATGAAAATTAATTAAAAGTGATAATGAACTTTTTAGAGGTCATAATATATCATTATATCTATTTTTTAATGCATTTTCCGGCTATTGTCGTATTATGTCATATTATAGTGCATAATTTCATAATTGAAAAAAATGCATATGAATTATGATCATATGTATTATGGTGATGGTGATTTAGTATCAGATTCAATGATATAATATTCTCATGCTTTTGTTTCAATGCATATATATCCATATTAATCTGATGCTTTATTTAATGATAAAAAATATTTCAAAAAATTTAACACATAATAATGCATTCATTTTTTCATATTTAATTCATGTGAAAATAGCGTTTAATGCAAAATGAATGTTCCGATAAAATTATTGTTAAAATACATTATTATTAATGATTTATATGTATTTAATAATGATATTCAATGATATTTATAAAATATTAATGATAAAATTAAAAAAATAAAAATGAATGATAATTAAGTGATGGTATTAAGTGATTGTGGTGTTTAAAGAGAGACTCACCCAAAGGACATCATCGGAACAGAATTCCTTAAACCATTCTGTGGCCATAGTCAATGATTACTTTTTTAGTTTACATACACTTTAACTCACACATTGCGCTAAATCATTCCTTTTTATACATTCATATGATAAAACACTGTGATATTTGAACAGTCATTTCATTCACATATAAGCAAAAGGTGGGGACACATGTATTAAACGCTCTTTAAAAATGTTATGTAATGCTTCGTGTTAATCCGTGAGCATTACAATGCTATGCTTAAATACATTGATACAAAAGCATTTCAAAAAATAATGATGCATTTACTTTAATGCCATACTCTAACAGCGTTTATAAACGATTTATTTTTATCGTAAATTATTTTTGAATAAAAATAATAATCATTAAATTAATTATGAAATAATTATGATTATGAAATGATATATAAGAATTGTAAAAATGAAATGATAAATATTTTATTTTTATATGAAACAATTATCACTTTTCTCACATTTAATATTAGCACATTATACAATTATGTATTTAGTTATTTTTAGGATTTAACAATTTATGGCATATTTAAGAGCTTTTTTTTGAAATGACATTTTATAAAAAAAAACTCACCCCAAAAATAAGAAAATGGACTTTTTTCGTCCGTTTCCAAAATTGAAAAGGATTTATTTCATACGTACTAAAAAATACTAAAAGTAAAGTAAACTAAAGAAAAGAGAGAACTAAATTATAAATCAAAAGGGATATTAATTTTTTCTTTCAGAGTATGTCATTTGATGAATTACATGTACTAAAAGTAACAGTAAAAGTAATAGTAAAAAGTTGAAGTGAATGAAAATGAAATGTAAAATTAACAAAAGGATTAAGTTATGTAACACTATGAAATACGATGAAATGTGTTAATGTTAATGTAATGGAAATTTTCCGTTTATAATTTAAACATTTTTCTATATCAATACACTTAATGTTTATGTATTCCCATCGGACATCGGACCATTATAAGTATTATAATAACAGTATTATATACACTTACAATGTATAGTATCTCTAAGACTAGTATAGTACCAAATAAACATCAGACAATGATATTAATGACACACATGATTAAGTCTGAAGGATTATGATTATCATGAGTGAAAAATATAAAAAATATGATTAAATAAATAAATGCATTTAAAAAATAATCACACATATATGTATATAAAAATGTATATATAAATGAATTAAATACAAAATATAGCTGCTGAATGCTCATACTTTTCAAATTAACTAATTTCTTAATTATAATATATATGCTAAAATACAATAAAACATTTGATAGTAAACAATTTTCATATATTAAACCAATAGTCACACATGAATTTATATTAAAATTAATAGCAATTTATGAACATATATTTATAATTCTTTTCTACGATTTAATATATATATTTATATATTTATAATAAAATGTTAAAAAACAATTATGTTCAAAAGTGTTAAAACTCCACTAATGTCTCGAAACATATTCTTTAAAATTACAATTATATTAAAGATTTATTCGTTTTTCGTTAAAAGATTCAATGAATTTAATAATGTTTAAGAGATGCTGAAAAACAATTTAAATAAATGAATGATAACATTATTGTCATTATTATTATTGTCATTAATAATAATAATTTATTAAAACATCATTCATTTATTCATTATGATACCGTCGGTTATTTTCAAGAAACGTGCGTTAATGCAAACTAACGATAGTACAATGAAAGAGTACTAAAATGTTAAGACATGGAACTGCAGGGAATTCGCGGTGATCCCATCTGTGTGAGTACGCGGTCCAACCATTGGAGAGGTCCGTTCAGATGCAATTCGATCCAACATGGTGTTGATGTAACCGTCTGACGCCTATACTCTGCACCCCATCCCTTAACAAAGCTCATTCTTATTGTGCACATACGGGTTAATTGATATACGGCCTCAAAACCCTGACTCACCGATTGAGTCAAAAGCGCCGCAAACTCCTGATTGTTAAAGATCTTCAGATTACACCCTTTAAACATAACCAAAAACAAATATCATATAAAAACCATTTCATTCATCGTATCATGACGTATCAAAACTAAAAGTTAGAACTAATCATGGTCATAGTATATATGATACAACATACCCGGTGGTATTTTACATACTGTCGCCGGATGCCATCCATATCTTTGGTTACAATTTGGGCTTTGAACAAATATGCTGCTGTCACTCATGCACTCAGCAAACACTTCACCACCGATGTAATATAACCGAACACCGCGGCCTTTCAAAAGTCAATAAAAATAACTTAACACATCATCACAATATAAATTAATAGTAAAATCGCATATAAAAGTATACATTGAGAAACATACCAATATGTTTTCGCGTCTGTTCGACGATTGAATTTCTATTAACATTTGAGAGAAGCCCCAAACAGAAGCGCTCTGAGGATGACGGATCAGTGAATCCGTCGACGGTTAAAGACGGTTGTGACGCGTGAAACGTCTCTCCGACGCGCGTATTCAGTTCATAGTACGAAATTGAGCACCAAAAGGCCGGCTCCGAATATGTCACCGGCTGAACGTCCACTGATGGACTCGGGGAGGATATCAGAGACGTATCTATGGAAAAACCATTCACATCTTTAAACACATTTTTAATAAATATATTTCTATTTTTATTATTAGCGTATTGAAAAATCACTTTTAATTAAATTAATGCATTGAATTTGCATTTATTTCATATTTACCCATATTATCGATTCCATTTTGGTCATGATTATCACCATCTTCACTCATATAACCGGGCGGTGGTGTTTCTTTAAATATACAAAAAATACATAATCATTAAATATAAAAAATGCTAATGCGTAATGCCGCTCAAAGATAAAATATTAAAAAACGCTCATTTCATTGACATTAAAATTGAATGAAATTTTAGCATTTGAAATATAATAATAATAATGATAACGCATATCGATTTTATATAATAATTTCAAAATAATTACGTAGACACTGATAATTACAATGAGAGTCTCACCTGTTAATGGAAATGATTGACTCTCTAAACCCGTGGGGAAATCAGTATTTTCAGGTACAGAATTAGAGTAATCGTCAATGACGGGCGAATCGGATGGCAGATCAGCACTATGTCGAGGCACTAGTATAGGTGGAAGGGCCGGTGTCTCTATTCGCTGATAATGATAAGGATTAACACACACTTCGTCCCTCTTTAAGTTAAACGCATATTGACACGATTCAATGGCCCTAAGCTCATGATGGCTCTGAAGATCGGGCCATCGCCACAATCGGCAGTATATTACATGCGGTAAACCCTTACGATGTGACACTTGTAAACGACCATCGAGAGACCTGTGGACAATAAACTATGAACACCATGGAATATGTGTGCATACACCAAACTAAAGCAATGCTAACTATAAGCATACACTAGCATTTAACGAAAGTAACATATATGCTCATGCAGCGGGATCCCCATCATAACGAAGGACGCAGACAAAGGGTGATATGGTCATAAACAACATTCAAAGGCACATGAGTCTTTTTCTCCCCATTCCCACCTGTACTTTCCCCTCTATACCTTTCCCCTTTTACCTTTTCATACATTTCCTGCGTTCGCACACACACACACACACATACGTACACACATACACACACACACATATAAATAAATGATGTTTTTAATTTGGTCATTGATTTCGGGATATACCGGGGAATGGTGATGCATCGTGTGTGATGGTTTTGTTCGGAGATAGCTTTTTCTAATTCATCCAAATTCCCGCTTTTCTTAAGTTTCTTAACTAAGCTTTTCACGGCCTTTTCACTCCATTTTTCTTCACCGTCACCCTTTTTCCATCCCAATAATCTCTTAACGATCGGAGATGCGAATGGTAAAATCGATGTCATCATTTAACACGATTATTGTTAATTAAACACTTAAATTTCGGTGTTAAATAACACTTTCATCATAAAATAGTCAAAAAAATGCAATTTAATAATGATTATTGCTCTTTTCACGAAATGAGTGTCACAATTTACGAATCATTTTAATAAAAAGAATGACATTTAATGGAAGCATTACACTGATGATTATGATGATTAATTCATTCACTTTTAAATGTAATTACATATTAAAGTGATAAATGAGCGTTTAATTCAATGACGATCAATGTAATTAAATGATATAACATAAGAGATACAATGTTTTAGTATGTTTGAGTATGTGAATGGTGTGGGATGTCACTTTACAGTGAGAGGTGCATTTTACTTAAGTCCGAATCCTCAAATGTGCAATACTGATGTGTGTGTATATTGAATAGTAAAGTACTAAATGATTATAGAGTTAAAAGATGGTCTCACCCCTGTCTCAACACAAATGGTTACTTCGAAAGGAATGCTTTGAAGTGAATGAAGTGAATG
>JAQIXB010000673.1:0-15079 GCA_034697405.1 Mesoplophora pulchra | reverse complement strand
ATAATAATAATAATAATAATAATGAGACTAAAAACTTAATGACAGTGATGTTTTATAATGCACTGTACCTATTTACCACCCCAAAATCATTGCGGTGTCACAATATTAATAAAAAATTGAAAATTAATTATTAAAAAATTATTCAATTGTTATATTAAAAATAATTAAAAATGAATAAAAAATTAATTAATAATTAATTAATTGAAATAATCTTTGGTCATCACAGTACAGACATCAGTACAGACATCAGTCAGATGACTTTACAATTAAATTGGCACCATCGGCATATTATTATCGTAATTATATATCATCGTTATATATTATAAATGTTTTAAATATAATAATATAATAATAATATGATTAATGTAATCATAATTAATGAGTAAATTCACGTGTCATTTATATAATTTTCATTCTCAATTCACATTTAAAATTCGTTTAATTCTTTTAAAAATCAATTAAATTCATTAAATTATTGATTAAAAAACAAAAATTGATTAACATATATGTTATCATTGTTTTAAGATAATAAACGAATCAATCATTTTTTGTTTATGCGTCATTTTCATACGTTTTTAGTCTCATTTTTCTTTTCATTAAATTACATTTAATTATAATTATTATTTATTAAATGTATACATGTATTTAATTATATTCATGTATTTATAGATAAAAATCGTAAATCATTTGACGCATTTTTAACATTATTCAATGAATGAATTTTCATTTAAAAAATGATTTTCGCGTAACATTTTTTCGCATAAAATAATTATGAAAATAATTGATAAAAACATAGTTTCATTATACAAAAGTAACACTATTTTCATGCATTTTATTTCTTAATTCAATGAACTTTTTTCATTCATTTCAATATATTAAGAATCGGCATTTGTCTATAGTTTAACATTATTCAGTATTAACCTTATTGCGTTTCAGTGCACATCCATACACATGCATCCATCTAATTACTTATTTAACATGGAATTTTGGAATAAATTAATAATAATTTAAAATAAATCTTTTTTTAAAAAAAAGAAATATTTCATCACTTTTAAAAAGTAATCATCTATTGTATTACATACAATGATAGGACCATCAAAAATATCACACTCTTTTTTATGTAATTTTTCGATCATTACATAATTATTGCATTCACAATTCATTAGTTTTTGTTACGTTTTTCAATACGTTCGATATTTGATTTCATCACTTTTTAGTCGATATACACATAAACATTACGTACGTACACACAATGAAATGATCGTGTTTTACATGATATACATTTATGTATGCATATTATTTGCACAAAACTATTGACAAAACTTTTCTTTATTTAATAATAATTTAAAATTCTTTTCAAATAAACAATTTTAAGACTTTCAATTTTCAAATTTCTAATTTTTAAAACATTTTTAAAAAATATATTTCTATTTTCAGTTAATTTAGTATTTCATAAATTAAATGAATTTAAAAATAAATGGAATTTTTGTTTCAAATGCATGTGAATATAAATTTAAAATTCTAAAATCAGTAACGATTTAATAAATTATAATTTATATTTTTAACAAATTTTAAATTAATGTTAATGTGAATTAATTTTCTTTACATGTTTAGTGTACTTTAGAATACTGTACATTTCATTAGTTCATATATTTTTCATATTATAATAGGAAATAATGTTATTTTATTAGAAATATGTTTATTAATAATTAAATAATGTTTTGGATCAGTTACGCCGTTATTACTTTTAAGTATTGTCATAAAATAACCTTTCACTGTTTATGTTTCAAATATTTTATTTGAAAAATAAAATAAATAATTAATAATGTTTATTTAAAACTATTATTATAAAGTATATACTATTATTATATAGTGTGTTCTGTGTATTTAATTCAATATTTATTATTATTTTATAAAAAACTTAATGTGTTTTTTAATAGTTCTTATTTTGTCTCTGAAAATGCCAATAGTTTTGTGCAAAAATATACGATTAAAACATTAAAAATTTTACACACATATATATTAATATATATATATCGTTACATTTCATTAATATTAAAATACTAGAGATAGATAATAGTAATAGCAAAGGTTCAACAAACCTTTTTTATAATTTTAATAATTTAAGCCCAAGTGTTAGTTTGAGTTTTTCATAAATATAATAAACACGCACATAAAAACTATTCATCACAGCGATTTTATAGTATTATTATTAATAATAATAATCATAATAAAGAAATAATAATGTACCGAATGTTACAATTACTATTCATTATCATCATATTTTCCTGTATTTTATAATGTGTATTTTGTATTAATAATATAATATTTTAAAATTTTTGGGCATTGTCTTTTGCTCCACAAAAAGTGGAAAATAAAAAGCATTTTTTGTTTCTTTTTATAAAAGAATAAAATGGAAAATAAAGAGATACATCGGGTATTATAATGCAATTGAATGGTGGTTTTTTTTGAAAAAATGTTCCGTCATTCAATTGCATTGTAAAATAATATCATCACAGTATAGTATTAAACTTGGGCTTAATTTAAAACACTATTATTATGTAATTTAACAATTACTAGTAAGTAACTTGACAGTGTTATTAACACATTATTTACACACAGATTCGGACACTTTAGAGATAAAATTGGCACATAATACCAAACATCATCTTTTTTTTAATAAATATTATCAAATATCTTATCTCAAACTTTTTTCATATCATATACTAGTACTGTACTGTACTTTTGTTAATGGTATACATTGTTTCGTGTGCATTCTTAGCATGAATTCGGGACGTGTATCATCATTTTCGAATTAATTTCATATTTTTATAAAATGTTTTGTCATGACTTTTCTCAACTCTTTAAATGTTAAAATATATAATGTGAAATTATGTGAAATTATTAGTAAACGTAAAATATAAAGAAAAATGAAAATAAATTAAGAAATGAATAGTGTGTGAATATCCATAATAAACAATGGCAAATATCAGTATAAAAATCAGTAATTAAATGAAAGTATTATACAATATATGCTTTACAATTAGTAATCTCTTCACTTTTTTCGTTATATTATAATGTATATTAAATGCTAAATGTTAATTTGTTAATGATTAAGAGTATCAAAAAGCACCCATTAATATGTATATTAATAATAATAATTAATAATTATAATAATATTTAAATATTACGTTATTATTTATCATCACAAAATGTTAATTAAAAATTAGAGACCATTTATAGTAATCCCAAATATAATAGCAAATTATTAGTGAGCAGCTTTTTCATTGGCAGCAATACATTATTCGGCAACAATATTTTGCTCAAATTTTACAATTATTATAATATATAATATAATTTATATTTATATATTAATAATATATTTAATAATTTTATATAATAATTTTCATATTTTTTAAGATTTACATTTATTAATAATAATGATTAAAATGTCAGCTCAAATATTAACTAACTTTAAACTGATGTATAATAATAATCAAATTTATAATGTATTAAGAACTGTATTTTAGATCTACGCCTACGCTATGAGACTATCCTAAGATAATCGCTGAAAAACTGCTTCTAGTGAATGTTATACTAGTATATGTATACTAGCATGACTATGATCAAATTTAGGTCTATTACTAATTTCTAAATGCTCCTTTATTTAGTAATTTATTAGTCTAATTTTTTATTCATATTCAATAGTATTTTTTAACCATGAAAAGCAATGAATAATGAGCGAAGTATAAGTGAAAGTAGAATTTCATATTTAATATTTAATATATATTTATTTATATATAATATTAAGCAATAGTTAGGCACCCAAATACTGTACTAAAAAGTACTAATTGGCTCATGCAAAAACAACCCTAAAACTCTCAAACCCTAACTTTATTATGGAATGAGAATTAGTATCAGAATCAAGTGCATGGTGTCGTTGAACCCGATCGGGACGGGGCCCGAATCCCTTCGCTGCTGCCATATAATTAACTTATAATGAGCACATATTGTGTTATAGTTATAGTCAAAGTAATAGTAAGTTTTTTAAGACTAAGCACAGGCGTTAGTAATGTGAGTATGCAATATACATATATGTATATTAATAAAAATATACACGTATATGTATATATCATATATTTTATGAGAGGAAAAAACTGCACTTTATTCAAAGAGAAAACGTAATAATGATCATAACCTAATAACTGTGTTTGGGGTACACATACATATACTTAACATAACACAGCATAACATAGGTATGCGGTTATTATATTAGTATATGTATATGTATATGTTTAAATATAATATATTAATAAAAGATATTAACATAAAAACTTATACTTTTATAAACTATATTATCATAGTGAAAAATCGAGGAACAGGCAAATGAGCACTTCGTGATTTGAGAGGGAAAATCGGCTCTTTCTTAACCCATTTACACGTTTCATTCCCTATTATATCAGTATATATTAGTATATATCTAACACAGATCAACATACTTTTTAATATCACTATTTTCTTCGAGCATTATAAATTATATATACATATATTACAATACAATATATATATATTTAACTATCATATGCCTATAACTAATTTCTATTCTCTTTAAGTTAACACTAATCATTTCTTATACCTGATGCATGATTTCGTTTAATAAAATAAAAAAAATAAAAAAATTGCTTTTTCCTCCGATTATCCCATGGTATTGGCATTAAAAATGCTTTTTTATCACTGTTTTATGTAAATTATTCAATATGAAGAGGCATTATGTGCACCTCAAAATATACCATTTACTAATACCCATGGAATTTGTTAAACACTCAATTTTATAGCCTTAACTAATGGAAGAGATTTTTTATTACTATAATATTAGTATAATAGAAAATAGAGATGAAAGTATAGGACAAAAGAGAAATGAGAAAAGAAAAGAGTGTGGAGAGAGATGATTCGTTGAATTGAGCAACAAACAAATAACATGTTATTATTTGTCATATTTGTAGCTATTAACTATTATTAGTGTTAAAAGTTAACACGAGACGCGAGCGTA
Organism: Mesoplophora pulchra; assembly: GCA_034697405.1. Lineage (NCBI taxonomy): Eukaryota > Metazoa > Arthropoda > Arachnida > Sarcoptiformes > Mesoplophoridae > Mesoplophora > Mesoplophora pulchra. Next base: position 10,029 of record JAQIXB010000673.1, on the reverse strand, counting down.
ACGCTATTTAATTTCAGTATTTCAGTATCAAGAAAATCAAATGCCATTTATGGCCATCGTTTACCATTTTAGAGAATACAAAGAAAGAGTATATATTTCGTGTTTACGCGTGACGATGCTTTTTGAGTGATGTTTTTGAGTTGAGATTAAAGTGCTTTAATGTCTTCATTATTCAGATCGTCCATTCCCAAAACATCAAAACTGTTATTGTGTTGTTTCACAACCATAGTATCAAATCACTGCTTTGCAGTGTTAAATGTTAACTAATAATGTTTTTAACATTATTTCTTTGTTTAAAAATGGTTTATGGACATTATTCATTTGTTAATATCTCATTAATGATGACTAGAAGTGGTTCATAGACCAACTAGAGTGTTCTCTAGTTGGTGTGCCATTCATGCAATGGTGTACTTATATTACTCGAGCAGTTGTGAAAAGTCAGGATTCGGATTCGATGTTTGATACGGATGTTGCGATGACGATGCGTGTCCTGATGATGCCGCCGATGATTCACCCGACGATTGTTGTTTATGGTGATGCGATAAATGATGCTCATTTGAACCTAAACCCGATCCGCTGTGCGCCGGTGATGTCAGAAGTGAGAGCCGCGATAATGGTGACGGTTGAACCGCAAAACCGCCGTAAGGGGACGTCAGTCCGGGAAATGCGTCGTAAGGATTCGGTGCTGATCTGTTTTTATGCATCGATCCCATGTTTGAAGATGCTCCCGCAGCCGCTAACCATGAAGAGGTATGAGCCGCTAATGGTGGTGCCATTGTTGTTGCCGCGGGATAAAACACACGCGACACTGCGGCAGCCGCTGATGCCGCTGAACATGAGCCAAATGACATGGCCTCAGGGGATATCGGACTCGAAATGGGACTTCGATGATGCGATTGCGATTGTGATTGTCCCGGAGTTTGGAGCGACGCCAATACACTAATGGGATCCCGTGAAGAACCGGTGTGATGAGCAAACTTCAGTTGTAAGTTCTGTGGACTCATGGTATCCTCCGGTGTCATACTCTGATGTGAACCCATTTGCTGCTGCTGCTGACCCGAACGACCGTGAGAACCTATGGAATGCTCAATCGGTGGCGATGAATCTTCATCTGTCGATGATCTGTTCATATTTGATCTGTCCCGAGGTGAGCCTTCAGAAGGATTAAGATACGACCCTTGAGAGGAATGCACTTGAAGCAGACGCGAATGCCCCGGTTGTGAACGACGCTGTCCGTAGCGTCGCGCCGGTAATGTTCCCGCATGCCTCTGCATGTGTGTCTTTAAATTTCCTGTTAATATACATATTATTTATGAGATGAGTGTATAAAGAGGAAGAATAAAATATAAGGAAATACGGAAGACACTAATATGTATGAGTAACACAATAATTGTTATTTTTTAACAAAAAACAAAAATAGCGAACAACAAAAAGATACATATACATCTACATTTGAAACGTGATAAATTTATATATATAATTTTAAGGAAAAAGTTATATATTAATAAAAAGAAAAAATGAAAGCATACCCTTTTGAGAAAATGTCTTTCCGCAGAGACTGCACGGGAATCGGTCATCTTTATTGTGTGTACGTATGTGTGTCATCATATTGCCCTTTTGAGAGAATGATTTTCCGCATATTGAACATGCGAAAGGCTTTTCTTTCGTATGAACAGATCGGACATGGGTCTTGAGATTGCCTTTTTGAGTGAACCTTTTTCCGCACGAATCGCAACCATAGTCCTTTTCTCCCGTATGTATCTTCATGTGCGTATCGACATTCCCCTTTTGAGTGAAACTTTTCCCGCAGATCTTTACATAAGAAATAATGCTCAATGCAATTGCTCATGTACATGTACACTATTTCTATATCTATTCTCTATTATATAGCTATGTATATCTAAGTATATACCAATAAATATATACATGTAAATATATAAATATAAATATATTAATAAATATCATGGTGCATATTTTTATTATTTTTTATACTTTTTAATTCTTTTTGATTATTATTTTTAAAGAAAATATTCATGGCCATAAATTTTCACGACATTTATAGTGAGACACACCGTTTCATATGATGGCGAAATGTGAATAAATGAGAGCAGTAAAAAACTAGTATCATATACTAGCATAAGACAGAAAAGCTTTGAATCGTACTCTAAGCGACCGTCTGACAAAAATTGGGGTCATAATTCAATTGAATGGAGAATCACTATAAAATGATAGAGTAGTCTATGGCTGGAAAATAGTAAATTATTTCAAAAATGGAGCTTATGACTTATAAAATTAACTCTCTATTTTTTCATTTATTTCTCATTAAATTAAATTAATTCAATATTTAAAGGGCGTTTTTAATGATACTATTTTATGTGGTACTAATGTAGTACTAGTGTGGTACTAGTTGGGGAAAGGTGTAAATAGGGGTGAAAAAATTTCCAAAAAATGCTGTAATTCAATTGATGACCTCAGACAGTATCATTTGAAATGAGTGAATATGTTCGTCGCGCATATGTGTGTAATGCTTTAATACGTTTGAGTCTGAGTCAAGTAACGGGCATCGGTTTAAAAAACGAATTTAACACATCGATAGTAAAGTAAAACTATGAAAAGTATGAATATAACAGAGATACCAAAGCTGAAATACTATAGCAGAGATACTATAGCACAAATACTAGAAAAAATCACTCAGACTCAGACACTGAACTTACAGACAGTCATACTATTTGAGCACACAGTGTTCTTTGATACTACAGCGTGTTTTTATTGCCCATTTTCTTCACGAACGATGACACGATTCAGGTTCAAACTAATAACAACTTTAGGTGCAAAATAAATACATATAAATATAAAATACACACATATATGTATAAAATACTAAAAAATTAAAATAAAAAACAAAAATGCAAAAATATATAAAATAAATATAAAATTAAACATTATGCTTCAGGGCCAATGTGAGGGGCGAAAGACTTAAAAATTGTCGAGAATCAGGATATTCAATGCTCAATAGAAACGAATGTTTAATGAAATCCAATGAATGTAATAGAATGTAATAGAATGTAATAGAATGGACTATGTTAAGATATTAATGACATTTGCGTGGCATTAAAACGCGAGAATTTTTAAAAACGGTCGTGACCGTCACAATCCCTCAGATCGCTCTTTCGTTAACAGAACTGAATTTACATTTAATTATAAAGCATTTCAATGCATATCAAACGAATGCATTCATTTACATTCACTCATATATACAGATATATACGTACGTATTTATTATACATATATACATACATATATATGCAAAATATATATGTATAATAAATATATACGTAGAAAAATGCTCAAATATATAGCCATGTATATAATGCTCGTAATAACATAGTATTAATATTAATATTTATATTTATATTTAAATATATGTATATATATTATGAGAATATATAAAATAAATAACAGTAAAAGATAAGTATTACTATAATTGTAATAATTGAATGTACATACATGACAGGCATAGGGTTTATCCCCCGTGTGTATCATCATATGAGTCTTTAAATTACCTTTAAAAATGTGAAAAATCATTGTAAAAAATCATCAAATATATTGAGGTAAAATTATTAAAATTAAAATTAAAAAATTAATAAATTAATAAATGAAAAATACAAATTTTTAAAAAATGTCATATTTATAATTTTTGAATGCATTTTTAATATTTTAAAACATAATTATTTTATTATTTCATAATAAAAAAGTAAATTTAGAAATTAGCGCTTTCGCTTTTCGCGTTTTATTATTATTTAAATTTTTTTATTATTTTATTATTTTTGAATAATTAAATAGAAAACTGAGGAAATGATAAAAATAAATAATGAAAAAGAAATTACCCTTTTGAGTGAACAGCTTATGGCACACCGGACACAGGAACTGTTTGTTCGTGACATTCCGCGGACGGTTCAGCCCCGAATTGGACGATCCGGAGCCGGATACGGACGCCCGCCGATGCGATGGGTGATGGTGGTGATGGTGGTGATGGGATAAACCCGACTGAGGGTGGAGATGCGCGGGATGAGGGTGCATGTGTGGTGATGGGGGAACTGACGATAGATTTGCGGGTTTATGATCGGAGGGCTCATTTGTGGTCATTCTGTTTGAGCAATGGTTATTCGTGGCCAAATCTGCGGCTGATTTACTGATGGAAGTGGTGGCTATGGATGGTGCGGCACAATGCGGCGAATACTGTTGACAGATGTCACAGGGGTACGGTTTATCTTTAGCGTCCGGATGTGGGCACTTTTGATGATGTAATAGCGACGGTATACTGCCACTATGATGCGGATGCGACGAATGAGTTATTAGCACATCACAGTGTGACGGTGATGTCGGTGTGGATGACGATGGTCCTGCGATTTGTAACGGTGAACTGACACTAGAGATGGACGGTCCGACAACACTCGGACCGCTTAAAGTTGACATTTTCTCTAAATATGTGGATGCAGCTGCTAATTGCGATATTCCGGATGTGGCGAACTGATGCAGTGGTGTTTTCTTTAGGAAAAGATCGGTTAAAGACGCCTGATATCCGGGCCATGGTGACTTCTGACTTAATGATGACGGACTAACCCATGGAAATGCACCGTTTTGCATCGTCGTTCATTCGCAGCACTAAAAGTCGCAGAGTGATGGTGTTGTATAGTCACACATCATACTATACATACACCATTCACTTATTATACTGTCTGATGTCTGTGTCTATACACTGTGTCTGACTCTTACGTAGATATTGTGCAATGAGCGCATGCGCACACCATTACCATCGTGATATTGCTTTTATCGTGCGTACGCCCATCAAAGCACATGGGCATTGTCATATGCGCAGAGCATTATTTTGGCACTTTTTTATTAGCGAAACACTGTATCGTTATGAACGCATTTATGGCTTCGTTTTGTGACGCCATTATACGCTTATTTTAGTACTGAATGTAAACACGTGACTTTGCATTTTGTGAATAAAGAATATTCAATGTCTGTATGATCCTTTAATATTAAGCGCCATATTTACTCACATGGGCATTGATGGGCATTGAATAATGTTGATATTAATATGGCGCTTTTAAAGTGAACGTTTTCCTTTCGCTGTGTTTATAGTGTTATTTCTCATTTCACATTTAAAATATAAAATTTTCGTGATTCTCTTTTAAGAGCTGAGGATAGCTGAGGATGAATGCGCCGCCCGCATTCGAATCATTCCTTCTTTTTGAGGGCGAAAAAAAGTAATTAAAACTATTATCATGTGATACTATACTTTTCTATTAATTAAATTTCAAAACACAATTTATGGCTCATTATAAATTCAAAATTTAATTCAAATTTTAAAAGCATATGCTGTGCTTTTAAATGATTTAAAACATGTATATAATCATGATATTCATTTGTCACATAATACGGGATTCATTTGAATTATTAAAGCGCTTAAAACGGGTAAAGGTGTGGGGACGATGCTATTGAATTATTAATATTTTAATGTTAAATTTTATATTTTAATTTTTTTAAAATTCATACTTTTATAGGACTTTTTCTATGTTTAGATTTTTGTGAATTTACGGGACACACACACGTTAATTGAAATGATTTAATATTTTTTAAACGATATTATGATACGATTATAATTCACTATAATTTTATTGTTTTATATTTTAATGTTTTTTTAGCATTTTATTTTATTAATAATTATGTTTTTAAATAATGATAATTTTTAACTGAATTTTTTTTTTAATTCTCATATTAGTGTAATCGTAAACCCGTTAAAAAGCTTAAGATTATATTTATTCGTGTGTTTTGACGTAAATTCAACCTTTTTATTAATTTTATTTATTTATTTCTTTAATTCATTGGTATTGTTTTTAAAGGAAAATTAAACAATACTTTGTTTATATAATAAAAGTATACTATAAATATATTGTTATATTTTAGTTTAATTTTATTGAAAAATTAATATTTAAATTTCATTGTTATATATTTTTTTTAAATTTTGAATCACTATGACGTCATAACACGTGTCAAAATTGACCACGCACCCACATACATACATATGTACATAAATTATTTTAATATTTTTAATAAATAAATAAAACTTTTGAATGAATAATTATGTTTTTAAATTTTAATTTTTCATTCATTATGTGATTTGAATAAAATTTGAAAATATTTTTTATTCTTTTGTATAACACTTATGTAATAACTAATATTTACGTTCACTTTTTACTTTTATATAATATTACACTTCAATTTGATCATCACTTTTATTTTTCGTTTTAATTTTTTTATCGATCATTTTTCTTTATTGTAAATTATACATTTATTTATTTATATTTTCAAATTTTTCTTTTCTTTTATTTTACTTTTAATACTTTTTATTTTTAAATGTTTACTGTTATTTTACTAACGAAAGAGTCATTTTTATATTAATATATAAATACATATATGTAATCTGTTTATATATTGAATTTTCTTTTGTATTAAATATAATAATGATATATTTATATTTAAATTATAGAATTACGATAGAAAAAGACACAAAAGTACCACACGCGGCTATTTTCACCGTCCAAAAGGAGGATCATACATTAGGCAATATGATTCGAATGTAATCATTTAAATTCATTTACATTTTTTCTTTCATTTTTTTAAAAAATCTTAATCATGATAATTATATGATAATAATAATAATAATAATAATTATTATTATTATTATTATTATTATCATAAATGAAATATTTCTTAAGTTTCTATGTGATTATATGTAACTATTTATTCAGCAAAAACTTGTTTTTGAAATCGCTATTATCGTTTACGATTTTTCATCAAAAAAATTGGAAATGAAACTCTTTTAGTACTTTTAGTATTATGATTTAATATAATAACTTTTTAGTTCCAAAAGGGCTAACTAAATATAAACTATTATAGGATCAATTATCAAATAATATATAAGTATATAGTGATATAAATATTAATATTAATATTTATGTTTAAATACTATTTAAGTTTACGAATTGATTATAATGATTGATTATAGTATTTTATTAATGATATTTAATTCAAATATGTCATTGTTCTATGGTTATATCTTTTTATTTCTAAATATATATTTATGTGTAAATTTCTATATATATATATATATTTAGTATATATTTAGTATATATTCATTCACCCTTTATTATTATTAAACATGTATATGTATACATATACATTTATATGTATACTATACACGTACATATATAATATAATATAATGTTTATAAAATCCAAACCTTAAAATAATGGTTAAAACATATATTATTCCATCATACATACTAAGCTAGTATTTTATGTTATAGTATAGTGTGTGCATTTATCACATTTTCTCATTACTTTGAAATGAGTGAAAAATAATTTATGGTCATTCCTTTTCCATTCCTCTAAAGGCAACTCCTTAAAGATCCGCATGTACTATTCGCGGGGTATAAAGTGCCGCATCCACTTACCCATGAGTTTGTGCTGAGGGTACAGACGACACCCGATTACTCGCCTCAGGAGGCACTGATGAACGCCATCACCGATCTGATCAGTGAATTGTCACTTTTAGAGGAACGATTCAATAAACTATTAGAGGAAAACAGAATGTAACAGAATTTAACAGAATGTAAAAATACTTTCATTTTTAATAAAATTACATTTAACCTTAAAATGTGTGCATTCAATTAATTTTGGAATTTAAAAAAAGGCTCTGAAAATATAAAAATAAACGTATATACGTTTATTTATATAAACATAGTGCATTCGCATTCGGGCATAAGTACATTGTAAATCGTATTTTTGAGATCACTATAAAACTATCATAGTACTTTTGGCACAACTAAAAGATAAGTATAAACTACTTTAAGATATACGTGTAAAATAAAACAAAAGTTTAAAAAAAGCATTTCAATATAAATGTCATGGGCCCGTGACTCACGAAAAAATATAATTTATATTATGGCATTTAAAAGCGTAAACGGATAATCGTATTATGGACGAAATATGCAAACTTTACTCATATAATGTTATATGTTATATAATATTAATGTTAAGGTTAAAATGGGCATTGACGGGTAAAGGGGTAAAAGGGGATGGCGCTTTCTTTGCCTTAAGCTAAGGAAAAGATAAAAGAAATATTATCTCTCAAAAGTTAAGAAAATTAAAAAATTAAAAAAATTCAATATCTTTTTACTATTTACTTATAATAATGATAAGTTTGTTATGAATTTTCTTTTCATTTCATTTTTTACATTTATGAATAATATATTTTTTTAAAAATTTTTAAAATGACGATTCTTTAACTTTTAAAATGTTTATATTTATTAGAAATGAGTGTATAATGTATTCCTTACTTATTACATGCGTATTATTAAAATATATGATTTTCACATCTTTTCGCAGCTTTTAAATTCGGAAAAAATAAAATTTAATAAAAAATAACACAAAAGAAATAATGAAATAAATTTGTGAAATAAAAAATGACAAAAGTACAAATGTGTTAAAATAAAAGTAAAGTAAAAATATTAATATAATTATAATTAAAGTAAATAATAAGTTTGAGAAAAAGTTGTATAAAATGAGAGAGTATTATACAATGTATAAGTATACAAAAACGAGACGCATATACTAAAAGATACATGTTATAATTTATAGCATAGAGTGTTGGGAATAAATTGTAGTAAAAAAGAGGTTTGGTTAGTTTATCACTAGTAACTATCTATATTATTTAACTCTTTTCAGTGATTTCAATCGTTTAAGTGAGAGAAGGAAAAATGAAAAGTAAATCTAAAGATACTGAAAGTGAAGAGGTGCCGCATCAATTATAGTACATTTGAACATAGTGAGCACAATGACATCGCATTAAGAGATGCCATAGCATTAAAAGAGCTCCTTTTTTATGTCACATGTGATGTCTTTTAACATTCGCTGCACACAAATTTTTACTGTACTATAAACTATTAAAATTAAGTACTTTTTACATCCCCTTCACTAATCTCTCTAAAGGAAGGGAAGAGGCTAGTTATGGCAATAGTTATGGCAATGGCAATGGTAATAGTAATAGCAATAGCATAGCAAAGCAATAGCAATGGCAAATGCAACAGCACTATCACAGAACATGTAATAGAACCAGTGTCTCATGAGCATTTTCATCGCGGGTCGCATTTCAAAATCCCCAAAAAGAAGATATAATAAAAATTTTTTACTAAAAAAAGTGCATGTTAATAGTGCAACTAGTTTTCTAGTTTTTCAAGGGTGAAACTCACCTTAATTGTTACAGGGAGAGGCATAACTAATCTGTTAGTATACTGCAAATCATAAATCATCAATAGATCCACAGCACTGATGCGATTTACCCGTTGATCAGTACCATTATCGTGATTAACATTTCTCATCGTCTCTCATTATTAAATGAAACCATTGACTCTCTCTTTATGCACTTTTTCTATCGATATATTAACTAAAATCAACTTTTTATACCTTTATATGTTTCAAACATTAATAAAATTTTAATTTCACTGTAAAATTATCGCCAATGATTCTCTGAAAAAAACATATTTATTATAAAATATTATATTATTATTATTATTATTATTATTAATATATAATATATATTATTTATAAAAAATATAAATGAAAATTAAAAGTTTTGTAACTTTTTTAAACGTTTAAAAGTTTTTAATTTTTTAAATCATTAAAATAATATGAGCATTTATAAGCATTTGAATTAAATTTAAGAAAAAGAAAATTGTTATGAACGATATAAAATTAGTGGTGACTATAATTATAGTGAATATGTACTTTTGTCATTAATTATATATACTTATATATTATATATTTACTATTAACATATTTATATATATATATATATATATATATATTCTATTTATTTAAAAGTGTTTTTATTTAATAGAAATAAAAAGTGAATCAAAAATAAGATTAATTTAATGAATAAATAAAAAGTATCATTTATACA
>JAQIXB010000672.1:0-15081 GCA_034697405.1 Mesoplophora pulchra | reverse complement strand
TTTTATTTTAAATTATACGCACCGTGTATATAATGATAGCACATCACTGACTGTAAAACTATCATCATCTTTAGTGATGGCATCAGAATCTTGTTAGTACTATGTTAGTACTATGTTAGTACTTTTGTAGATAACTCTGGGGACTGCACTCACAAAACCCGGATCTTTTCATAGTGTGATTATTAATAATTCTGCAGTCATTAACTAAAGAGAGTGTTCTTTTTATTTTACTCAATAAAAAGGGGGAATGATGGAGATTTAAAAAGCAAAATGTGTATATCTTTAAAAATAACATCTCTTATATTAACTAAAATGAGAAAACACTAGTAATTGGACATAAAAAATAGTATTTCTGAGGTATGAAAACATAAAAATGTATTATTATCTTTGACCATTGCATTTCTCGTTTAAAGTACATACATTACACTATTTCGTGCAAAAGAAATGGAATAACTTTTAACACAATAAAAGGGAATTTCCTTTTCTTTTTTTGCTGACCACAGTCAACAAAAACAACATAAATGTACATATACTAGCACATATACTATAACTTTACCAACCTTTTGAATCTTATTTCATTCTGAAGGGCATTGGTCTATTATTTGAAACTAAGAAAAAGGCTCTCTTATTTCTTAGTTATGGCAATGGGAGCAAAATAAGTAATTCTTTTGCAAAAACAGTCGCTCTCATATATGTATACTCATACTAGTATATGTGTGTGAGAGTGTATATATTGTACTTCAGTGACCAGGTGCGAAGAGGCGTTGAAAATAAGCACTAGTAATAACTACACAAATAGAGTATGGCTACATTTGGTCTTAGATGAGAGACACAAACCTGATAAAGGCACACGGTTATTTTCTACTTTAAGTACGAAAGAAGGGAGAGGATGTACACTACCACTATGTGTAATATACGTATTTAGTATATATATACAGTACACACAGTACATAGGTATATTATAAGAGGAGGATTCTATGCATAAATAGTCAATTCGGTATACAAAAAGATTTGAGCGTCGAATCTTTTAATATATAATAATAAAGAGTATCGCATTGGAAAAGAATGGGATAATATAAAAGGGAAAAATTACATATTTTACAATCGCATACTCAATAATGAAATTTTAAAGATTAAAACGGTGCACGATCATCATCATCATCGTCATCATCATCATGATGACGGTGAATTCTTTTCTTTAACATAATGGATTAGAATGGAATTAGAGAATGGAATTAGTCCCATAACATTGTCAATGTAAATATATATGAGAAAAAGAAATGTGAAAAAAGAGTCTTTTTAAGAGTGAACCCATAACCTAAGTTCATTAGCATATTTGTTATTCACAGCACAGTGAGAGAAAAGTACAGAGGGCACAGAAAAGAGTATCTCTCATTTTCTTTTCATTCTTTTCTATTCTTTTCTCTCTCTTTTCTTTTCTGTGTCTTTTGTTACAGAAATGGTCACCATCTGTACATCATGCACTGTTTATAATGTGATAGAACAGAGCCGGGATAAAGTTTCAGACTCTTATTATTTTCATTTCTTAACTAAAGTAATGTATGGGGATTTACAATTTCGGGGATATGATGAGCAAATTTGGGGTTCGCTTTAAGAGGGGCCCATACACACAGTGAATGAAAAATAAGAAATATCGACATTAGTCAATGGTCTTCGCTTTTTACAATGAAATAATGTGCACATACATATTAAACACGTTTCATTTTATTCATATACACATAGTCTCTTTACAAATGTCTTATCTCTGTTTTTTTTAATAAATAAAAAGATAAAACGGCCCTAACACTGTGTATCATTTCGAGTTTTTTATCAGAGACGTGACATCCCCTCCATTCACAGTGTTCACATACGCATTAATTCCTTACTGATTCCCCCATCATCCCACCCTTGAAAGTGCATATTAGGGTGGCCAAAAATTACTTTCACATTCATTTACAAGCATGTACCATACTATAAAAATGGCTCCGTCACTAGTATCTCAACATAACATCCATAAAGGGAGGAAGAAGTAGTTATTCAGCGTTACTTAAAATGTTTTTATTGAACGAAATCAACGAATACATAACAACCAATACATAACTAATACTAATACTAATACTACATTAATACATCACTAATGGAACCTCAGAATAACAAAAATCATTTCTTTATTCAAATGCAATGCATTCATATTTTTAATTTAAAAATGTATTCATAATAAAAGCACTTTTATATTAAATATTAATTAAATTTTAATTAATTTTTTAAAATTTTAATTAAATTAATATTAGATTTTCGTTAAATATTTTAAATATATTTTTTATTAGATTTTTTAGTGAATATATAGTATCATTAAAAGTGGAAATAATAAAAAGTTCCATTATCATTAATTTGAGAAAAATTTAATGAACGAAAAGAGTCAATTGACAAAAAAGAATTCGTTTTTTCAATGAAATTCTTTAGTATTTCTTTAGTATTTTGCTAGTAATAGTACTAAATTCTATAGTAATAGTGAGTTAACGGCAATTAAGAGAGTGAACGCGCTAATTGAGAGCATAAAAACGGAAAAAGAATGAAACTGAGAAAATAAGAGAATAGTAAAGCAATGGTAATAGTAAAACACATTCATACACCACAGGCAGTAAAGTAACACATTAACCATAGTACTAGTATATACAATAGTATACCATAGTACCATAGTATAAATATATTGAATGTTATTTTGAAAAAGGCAGACATCACATCATTACAATCAGAGCTTTCTTTAATCAGGATTTAGTGTTAGCTCATCTCTCACTCTCATGCTTTCTCTCTTAATGTTCACACACTCAGTCTCTCTGCTAGTATCACTAGTATATCCTTGGGGTGACGAAAAAATGCTTAATGCTTAATTGTCGTTAAATATGCTAAAATAAAATAGGCGCACACATACAATTGTATGGGAATTGAAAATGCTTTTCACTGTTCAGATGAGTGAAGTGATGCTTCCTTTTTGCAGAGAGACTCAATGCAGGAAACGTTTCTCTTTTCATTTGCATCCGCAAATTAAGACCTCATTTAATGTGTTTAAATAGACACACACTAGTATATATATATACATACACTAGTACATTTCACTTTCTCTCAACTTTATTCACACATACATGTATCTGCATCTCTGTCCTCTCTCAGAGTATGAGAATTTTTCACTGCGTTTTAAGTATGAGTGTGAGTGCATGACTGAGTCCTATGGTGTCAAACATTTTTTATATATCTTTTGGCGCATTTCAAAATTATTATTAAAAACAATTTTTGTAAAATGTTCCATATGCTGCTATATGCTGCAATATTCTGCGAAAATTAATTTATTTTGTCACAGATACAGACCCTAAGTAATTTCACTAAAAATGAAAACATACGCTGCAATATAATTATATTCCATTCATTCGATAAAAAGTGAATTAAGTTAATTTTTTGGTATTTATCTTTAAATTACTTTTTGTTCAAAAAATACTCATCATTCGTTTAAAAATATAATAAAAGAATAACAATAGTATATAAAAATAACAAAAGTTTTGCTAACGTGAAAAATACTAGCAAATTCAGGAAGCTCGAAACAAAATTGAAATATTAGTATAATATGAATTAGTTAGAGCCAACCTCATTTAGCCTTAGACAATAAATTTTAGCGTTTTTAAGTAAAATTCGTTAGTAGCAAACTCGTGAATTGGAGGAGTACTTTAGGAGTAATCCTTAAGCATACTATGCAGAGGTGTGAATGTTACGGAGGGTGAGGGTTTGTTATTATTCACAACTAGTGTCTGTATGATAAAAGGTAACTAAAAGAAGAAAGTAGTACCTCAGCAACAGGCTGATAGTGGAAGAGAGTAAAAGAGAAAGAATGATGCGATAGTGATATGTTTGGTATGGGTATGTGCGTATAAAAGACAGTAAAAGACATTAATCAAAGTGTGTAAAAAAAGGGCGGTAAATGGAGGTGCTTTCCACATAGCCCATGAACACCCCTTAGCACTCCTCCACCTTTAACGAGAAGTGATGTTAGAAGTTAAGTTAAGGAAAGGTAAGTTAAGGAAAGGTAAGTTAAGGTGAGTATGGTGAGTTTCGAGGTTATTCTGTGGCATGGTGTTCGACAGCATTTGATTGCAGACAACAATTTAGTGAACAGCCTCTGGCGCAGGTCTTTGGCTAATGTTAGATTATTTTGCACATATTTGTTTTAAGATATACACAATATAAACGCAATCTGACGTCCTCATGATGGATGAGGGATAGTTAAAGCTCTAGTCTAAGATGATGCATGCCCATACTCTCATGTAACTCTCTTTATATACGTAACATTCACAGCCCCCAATTTTCTTTTCCCCATTTATTGCTTATATTATATGTTTAAAGAAAGAGACGAATAATAAGTCAGTTGCGAATGATGCGATGAGATACGCGCAGAGCATAACTCAAATAAAAAATCTCAGTGCACCATCGTCCTTTTACCTTAGTTTAGAACATGTTTACCCGCATTTTAGTTTTTTCTTTTCTTTTCTTTCGTCTTTAAACTAATACTATTACTAGTGCTGTGCATATTGGCTTCGAGAGTATTACTGCAGACATGGATGTCAATCAAATTTTAAGTTCGTGTGGGAGGACCTTAAGAACTGGTTTGAGGGCGAAAAAATAGGCACAAAAAATTGCTTCCCCCAAAAGTATCAATAGCCCGGAAGGTTGGAATAGCATGGAATAGCATGGAATTTATTTTGTACGACTAACTACAGACAGGTTTAGAAAATTTCATCTTTTCCATTCTTTGCCCTTAGGGAAGGCATGCGTATGTATTTGAGATATTCCTCAAATACTAGTATCTGTGTATGTATGTATGTATGTATGTATGTGCAGCCCGAATGTATAAGAGATGCCTTTGTTATGTCCATCCAATGATGATCATGTTAGTAAATGATCACATTTTTGCCTAATTTGTGATATCTCTGCTCCACGATGGTGCAATTAGATTCTTATTGAGCACGTTTTAATTTTTTATTATAAATCAAATGATTTATGCACGAACGTGTCAATGCACTTCACAAGGTTAGTTATACTTACTTTTAGTTAGTTATAGTTAATCAAACCAATTTCTTGGTGCGAGCATGACAACTTTCTGATTAATAATATTTAAAGGTACGAAAAAATTATATATACACCATATTGATATATGATTAAATACCACCATTTTTTCAGCATAAATTGCGCATTAATCACGAAAAATTACTAAAATCTCAGTACATTCATAAATGCATTAATTATCAAATATAAAAGTTATGAAAAATAAGAAAATATGAAAGTGAATAAACCAATCGGAGAAATTATTAAATAATGTTAAATAAAACAAAAAAAATAATAAATGATTAAAATAATTTCACAGTTCTTATATTTCTAAAATATAAAAATTTAACTAAAAAATAGGATCTGTGATTGCATGGAACTATGGGAGTGGTGTTGAACTTTTCTCACACTTTTTAGTGTAAATATCGATCATTATTAGAGATTGACTCTGAGTATATGTTCAGAGACTTAAAGCCTCTGAAAAACTAATCAATGATTTTGAGACTGTGCTTTTGAAGTGCGGAGCTGAGGCTAAAGAGAGGCATCACTGATCAATTTCAGCATCAATTAGGTCATCGCACCATTGGTCCGCGTGTTTGTTCCTATGCCGGACTTTGCTTTATAATGCTATACACTATTAAACAGTGCTAGTATATGGCTAGTGTATGAGACGATAATAAAAGGAAATTATTGATTCGCGTAATAATAATAATAATAATAATATATTTTTGGACGCACATTATTTTTATCACCATTTCGACTCTCATTCTGCATCCATTATATCTGAATTCAATCTTTTAGTTAAAGTGTGGTCCTATCCATAACTATCCATAACTATGGAAAGGTATACCTAAGGAATGGAACATTCTCACAATTCAGGTCCGGGTAGTCTCTGCAGGTGGTGAGTACTCTAACTTTATGCTAACTCCACACTAACTTCATACTAACTTTGCACGTGTTTTGTGCTTTCATTTATTTTATTATATTCATTTTTACCTCTGTATTTATCGGTTAATAAAATATAAAAAATAAATTGAAAATAAATGAAAAGTTAATGTTTGTATTTTTCTAATTTTATCGCATATCAGCATAAAAAGTATAATAATAATAACTAAAATAACTAGCAATTCGACTCATTAATTTGCTGCGATAAATAAAGAAAATGCACCATTAATGCGTATTAATATTTGTTCATAGAGCACCTGAATCAACGAAAACTGTTCACTAATGATTGAGATGAGAGAAATATAAAGCGAAAGTCATTATAAAATAAACCAAATATTATATTATATTATATTATATTTATATTAAACAAAAAACCACAGTTTTACAGCTGAAACATTACATTCAAATGCTAGTATTTTTCTAGTCATTTCAAAACACACGAAACACTCGACAATACACACTCTCTCCTTTTTCCGCTCTTTTCCTTTAACTATTCTATTAAGCAAATAAATTGACAAACCTAATATAATACTGGTAATACTAGCAATACTAGCAATGGTAAGTCTAATGAAAAGAGACTCAACTCTAATTAGAACAATTAAATTTGCTGAATCATTAACAAAGTGCAGGGAAACTGTTGTTGCAAATGTGAATAGTGAACATTGAGATTCTCATAACAAACTTTATTTGATAGAAATTCACTATGAAAATGAATAGAAATAAGTGAAGTATACAATGAACTACTATCTGTTGGCATGGGTAAGTATGAGTTAGTATGAGATCATGGAAAATTGAATGAAATGAAATGAAATCGTATGGATATGTTTCGACTGAAAACAGTATAACACAACTGTAGTATTGTAATTCAGTAATGTTTAGTATTATAACCTTTGCACGTCAGCAAAATATTCGCTTTAAGTTTATAAAGGGATTGTTATCAGTAGTTTTGCGCTTATAGTGATTGCAGTATGGATGCAATAGTACTAGTACTAGTACTAATATGAATTGGAGCTTATTTTGTCTCTGTGCAAAGGTAAAAATGAGATAACAAATGATAAACAATGCAAAAATTCAATATATACATTGACAATGGATTCTATTTAAGGAGATTAATATTAAGGAAAAAATGTGACTTAAACTACAACATTATTATTATCTTTTAGTATACACTTAAAGCATATGACAATACCTTAGATGAGATTAATATATGAGCGTTTTACTAATGAAAGAAGCAATTAATTCATATAAAAACATGGCGATCAATAACATTGTAAAACACTGTGATTTACTAATAACGTTTTAATTTATTATATAAAAGTAATTTCAATAATAATATAATATAACATAATCTCTAAAATTTAATAAAAAAATTGCTTTTCATATGAAATAGACTTACTATACACAACTATTACTCAGAGTTAATATTATTGTATAATAAAAAGATTGCACATGTTCCAATGACACTATCACCAAAGCAATCGTAACACTCTCATCATATCGCCCGAAGTGATGTGATACTAAAACTCGTGACACAATGGTCATTGAAAGACTATGAAAAAAGTTGACTAAAGTCATAAGAGATGAAAGATTAATATTTTAATTATTAATTTTAATGTCCCATTAACATTATCACCTTATGATGGGCATAATTTTATTGGAGGAATTGTTCATGGCATAGGCCTCCTTTTTAAACATGCGCGTCGTTTTAGTTAACATTAAACAGTATTATACTTTCTTAGGATGATCATTTTTAAGTGAAAAGGAAAATGAAGAAATTGTTCACAATCGATGCAAAGCCATGGCTTTATTCAATGGCGATAGTAAATGGTAAATAGCAAATGGCTTAAGGGTGCATGCGCCCGTGGCCATGCACTTTTGAATTAACTAAAAAAGCGATTTAAGTGATACACGCCCCCATTATGAGACAACATTTAAGAGGCATAAGCCACTCACACTATTTCAATCTGAATCCACTAATCAGGACTCATCATGAGACTGCACCGGCGTAAAACAATAGCATCCCATTGTCTTATCGTTATCTACCTGTATACTAGGTGTACTAGTTGTACTATGAAGCACTTTGACTAATTAAAGCATAGGGTATTAAGAAAATTGCCGCATTTCGAATCTTAAGGCGACGCTTTTCCCATGTTATGTTTCTATGAAAAGGAACAGCTCTGCCAAATGCTCATCGACAAATACACAACAGACATAGAAATACACAGAGAACTTACACACGCTGTTAACATGTACTAGTAAATCTCAACAGCCGCAGAAGCACTTCTCAACCAAATCATAGTACATTTTCTGTATAAGTCTAACGTGCAAAGATCAGTAAAGAGAATATATTGTGCAACGAAACTAGTGAACAACTAGTGAAAGAAACTAGCGAAAGAACTGTACTAAAACCTTTACGGCACTGTGGCGCATGAGAGTTATCAGCAGTTTGATGGTGATGCTTTTTTGGTGTGAATGTTAAAGCTGTGTATGGCAATGGCCAATGCCAAATACTACATAACATCATCAGTTTGAGAACCAATGACTACTATGTCTACTATGACTATTACTACTATTACTACTATGACTACTTTGATGCTACATGGGGAATGACTTTAATGTTAACATGAGTGAAACGCTACATAAGTTATTTCTCTTATGGTCAAGAAAAGCATTACAGCAGCGTGGGCATAGTATAAACATTAGTACTAGTATATTAATTTTGCCACCAAATTGGCATCTACTAACTCAGGAAGGAACAAGAAAGAGAGACAAACAACAACTAGATGAACTTACCAAATGATTTATATTTTCAGTATCACCATTACAATTAATAATCCGCAACAATTATTATTATCGATAAAAACGATAACTGATTATTGATAAAACACTAACAAAAAACTATTGCTTTACGTTTTCACTGTTTACAAAACTTATCCTATTATACGATGGTACTTTTATGGGATGACAATAATATCGGAGATAATTTTTGATGAAAAACTTTTAGCGATGAAATGATGGAAATAAATAAATGAGTCACGTATTCATTGAAATTAATACAGAGTTTAATGTAAATGATGCTATATGCTGTCAATGATCATCACTATTGGATGTGTGTTCATATGAATATATATATACAGCACGTTCATTCTCAATGGAACCGAAGTTGAGTATGTACATGCAGAGAGACACACATCATGCATGAATGCCAACTAATGTTGGAGCACATCACGCATACTGAAATACTACTGTACAACTCTCAACTAGCCTCAGACCAACTCTCTGAGACGGGCTCTGAGGCGGGGCCTAACAATAAATAAACACACAGATATTGTGGGGGGTATACACACTATTCAAAGCTTTGAAAAGTTTGTGGGGAATGCAAATTGAAGGCAGGAATAGTGTATGCATCCCATGGGGGGATCACCGACAGATGAAACAATACCCCTCTTTGCGCCTGGTCTTAGGGTACCTCAATCTGCCCCATGGATATACTATGGCTATACTATGGGTATATACTACAATCACAATATCAAAACTCAATATATATAAAATCGCAGTTTTAAAAGACAGTGCAGGGATAAGTTCAGGTAAAATCAGTAATGGTAAAGGTAAAAAGCAAATCATGCACACAGCTCAATTTAGTAGTAGTATATACTAATACACGCTCGACAAGTTTGTGCCTTTCTTCTATTTATAAGAATATACATATACATATAGTGTATATACTGCGTATACAGTATATACTAATGCTAGTATACATGTGTGTATGCACATATAGCAGTATGTGTATATATACACGTATGTTGTATAATATTTACCTGACGTGTTAAAACTCTGTCTGTTAACTTAGTTGACTGTTCTCTCCCATTTTAATATAATCCCAGTATCAGCATAGCGCTGTGATAAGATAAATGTTAAGTTAAATTACAGCG
Source organism: Mesoplophora pulchra (assembly GCA_034697405.1). NCBI lineage: Eukaryota > Metazoa > Arthropoda > Arachnida > Sarcoptiformes > Mesoplophoridae > Mesoplophora > Mesoplophora pulchra. The sequence goes on along the minus strand of JAQIXB010000672.1, from coordinate 5,113 downwards.
CTCTTTTTTCGTATTCATTAATGTTTTATTATTATTATTATTTATTTCAATGGTTTTTGTTTTCTCAGCGTTCATTCATCGCTTTGATTGAGTGTAAAAAGATTTGTTTTTTCACACCTTTTTTCTTTCGTACATCAATAGCTTTTGTTGCCATTGACTAGCGTTCACTAGCGCGGGCTATGGATTTTTTATGTGTTTATACTTTGTATGATACATTTAGTAGAAAGCGAAAGCTGTATTCTTTCGCCAGTGACACACATGCCAACCACAATACGATGGCAATCATATGTCAAATGGGGCAGTTAAGATTGCAGCAATCAGTGCTCTATGTAGAACTAGTGGATTCAGATAGACTAGCAAAATACACACTAGCGCAGGGTCACTCTTGCAATTGCCGCAATGGACTTTCAATGTGAGTGCATTATATATATATATATTGAATGCGAAACGGACACGTTATAGTAAAAGTGATATAATGGATAAGCATAGTTAGAGTATGAAATGATATAAGTTATTTTGGCTGAGAGTGAATGATGTTTTCATGTGCACCGCACATGGAAAGTCAATGACAGAGTCAACGCTTTTTATATAAACATTGAATATACAAATATGGATTCCTGAGCGTGTTGGTAATGGCAGAGCCTCCCTCATACTAATCCCATCGCTTATGAATAGTATAGCATGGAATAGCACAGAATAGCATAGAATAGCATCACTCCGAAGGCATCAGCACGAAGCACAGTGATGCTCTGCTTTTGGCAAAAACAGTGTTAAGGGAACATTGTTACATACATGGGGGTGTGTTCCTAACTCATCACTGCTAAACATTGCTCTAAACATTGCTCTAAACATTGCTCTATGGATTCACATCTCTCAAATGGAAAACACTGAAAAACTCTCATCACATCGTACATCACACATTTCAATGCATTAACAGTTAACAGTTAGTAACAGCATTGGTATCGCTGTGCTTTAAAAAAATCAATGATTCAATTTTTTACCTTTTATTTGAAGAAAGAAATAACGTCTTTTCACGTTCTCTGTTCTTTTAAAAGCTTTAGTATGATGTTGAGATTTATTAGGAACTTATAAATAGGAATATCGGTATATGTTAATAAACATTTTATATTATATCATATATATATATATATGTATGTATATATATATAGTGATGGAAGAGGCACTCAATGGAGGAATGAGTGGACTCAGAGCGGCACCAAAAGTCATTAACGATGGGGAATTAATGCCGATGAAAGTGTGACACATTTGAGCATAGCGATCACTAAACCCCGAAACGCTAAAGATCTGAGCATATGCAATGAGAAAGGAATGGCATAGCAAAAGGGGGGCCAAAAGTAAAACTCATATTGAATAATATGCGAATGCTGCTGCCATCTCAGTATGCATCAAATATTAAACATTAAAATTTATAGATTTTTTATCTCCGCTCAGTGCACAATGATTTTTTTCATATATACATATATATATAATTTCTTAGCATTGACTTACCCTACGATAGTATTTTAGAATGAACCGAACGCTATTTTAATGCTGTGATGATAGTATGGTATATTCTTCGCGCTTTCTTAATGCGCACTGATAAAGAATCACCTTTAAACACGCGGTGCCGTACTTTTTTCTAAAAATGTATGCATATTTCGCGATTGCGTATTATATTATTCATCACTAATTAATTATTCAAAAAGTTAATTACAATGTTTAAGCGCATGCGGAGGGATGACTGATCATGAATATGGGATGACACTATACTCTCATTATTTTATTATTAAAATTTTTAATCATTAAAACGGTCAAACAAATTATGGTCATCATTAATTGAAATGATCTTCGAACACTTTCACTTTTCAATGAAAAAATATTCGCATTTTTTATAAATAAAAAATGTTTTCATTAAAATGTGAGCATAGAAAAGATGAATGAATAAAAGCATTTTGCCTCTTAAGGAATATATGAAAAATTTGCCATTTCCAACATATACTAATACTTACTAATAATAGAGAATTTCATAACGCATTGTGCCATATAATGCTAATACATTATATATAAATATATAATATTAGCGTAATACAAAAACATAGAAAGCACGAAACGGATCAATAAAATTTAATCATTTTTGTCTTGATTAGTTGATTCTCTAATATAATATGGCAACTAGTTAATACTAGTTAATTTAAGTGAATATGCATGACTCAAATCCTTATACATTTTATATAAAAATATATTATCGTCAATGTGATGATGATGGGGGATCATCATTGACATACCATTAAAAACGACACTCTATTAATTTATACTAAACACAGATACATTCTTTCGCAGTGAAAATGTAATAAAAAATTATTCGGAATGTGTATGGGTGCAGTTTTACGTGAATAAAACGAAAGGAAAAATAAATTACGTAATATTATCACACGAAATAATACGTGTCTCTTAAATTACGATACTATTATAAGCATGAGACTATCTGAAGGACGCTTATGTGTCCACATTACCTGAGAAGGTCAGTAGGCTAGTGAATGCTAGTATAAGCTAGTAATGGTTAGCAATCGATATATATGCTTCGTTCTTTGTTTCTTTTTCTTTCTCAAATGGACATTAGGGACTCAAAGGATTCTCAAGGATCAGTGACTTGTGGTAATAGTGGTGATGAAATTTATCAATACACATATATATACACACATGCTAGTATGTGTGTATTTCCAACTAGTGAATGGAACTAGTAACTAAAAGTTGCTTTTGCGGCGACTCATTCTTCACTATCATTGCCTATCATTTTTTGCAAAGAATTTCAACTTCTCTTAGACTTCTCTTAACCTGTTTTATGCGTTTACATTACTTGTATTTTAGTATGTGTACACTAATATTAATACTAGAAATGTACTACTCGAAGGCCAGACACAGTGTTTGCCATTCATAATAATTATCTTTCGGCAGAATGATAATTTCAGTTCTCTTTCCCGGAACTCCGACTTTTTTGTGTTTTGTGTTTGGCCGTCATCATTACTAAAACCGACAATTAACGCACCCAACGAATGTGAAGTAAACTAAAGAATAAACTAGCGAAAAGTGAACATAGTGAAGCACAAAACAAAACTTTAAAATCGTGACTTTTTTCTTTGGGATGCACTTTTCGCTGTAATTATAAGTCTCTTATAAGAGACTTTTTAAGAGCCAAAACTCTGGCTCCATCATAATAATAACTCTCAGCATTAATTGTTCAGCTCTCTTAATTCTCTCTTTTACTAGCAGTAGTACTAGAATTAGTTTACTTTCTCTCTTTCTCTCCTTCCAGATTATTGCAATTGCTTTTTTAGTAATCGCACCATAGCCTACATGACGCTACAATGACAAAACATTGAAATAATAATAGAAAAAAATTTAAGAAATAAAAAAGCATCTCTTCCCACAAAAATAATATAAATCTTAGTAATTAGATACTTCTCTAGTATTTAATAGTATCTTAGTGCATCCATAGCATTTTATATGAAATTATAAAAAAATAATAAACTAAATTTTTCTTTTGTGAAACGTCCTTTGATTTGAACTTTTTTATTGAAAATAATAATCTCAGTTTCGGTCGTTGTGTTTCAGCATACGATTCTTTATCAGTAATTCAAATCACATTCTAATGATCGGTTAAAAAATAATTATAAACCCGTCATTCAATAGCAATAGTAATGCTAATAATAATAGTAATAGCAATAGTAATAGTAACTAAGCTAACTCGTGCATAGTAAAGTGACCACTCTGTAATCATTGTGCATTGTCATTAATGCGTGAGATATGACAGACGTTAGGGCTATAATCATGTGGTGAGTCAAAGAACTAATCTTTGAGCTAAAGAAAGTGCTCATTCTTAGATGTACCCATTGTTACCACTCTATGCTTAGTAAACATTTCAAATGAATATAATCGGCATTTCTCACGTCCAAAAAACAGGATCATGATCATGATCAAAAACATTTCTTAAAAATAATCTCTTTTTATATCTGATAATAAATAAATGAAATATTAAATAAAATATTTATATAAAAACAAAAATTAAATTCTTTTTAAATTAATAATTATTAACGAATTATATTACAGCATTTTATTTTATTTTTATATGATTATTATTTTAAATAATTATTAATATTAAAAATTGTTGTGAAATTTAAACGCAAAAAGTACGAAATAAATAATTATAAATAATTACATAATTTTTTTGAGTAAAATTAATGGGATTTTAATTAATCATTTTTCCCTTAATTTGGGCGTTCACATAATTTTCTTCATTTTAAATGTTAAAAATGTTAATTTACAAATAACATATAAACATAAAAATAATGTAATTAATTTGTATGATGGAATAATACAAAAGCTAAAGACAAATGCTGTTTTAGTGTATGATAATTGTTTTTAAAATTCGAAATGAATTAAAAGGTAATTCAACCTTAGGAATGATTAAAAACTTTTATTAATTCAATGAAATTCAGTGTTTTGTAAAAATGTTTAAACATATATTAAATATGAAACCACAAAATTGAAATATAAAACACAATTAATAATAAAAAGAGACAATCGTCCAATGAATTTAAATGAAAGAACACATATGTAAAACACAATGTAATTTGCATTAACATATTCGTCAATTCATTAGGTTATACTAACCCCAAAGGTAATAATAATTTACAGGATGCAGCACACGAACGACTGTCATCGCGTTTTTGTACCGCTTTTAGTAGAACTTTGCATTTTTGCTATTTTTTTTCATTATTTATGTTTACATCGGTGTAGTAATTATGGAATTATTAAGGTCGCTGTACACAACTTCCTTAGTTAGGGAAACGTGGGAATAGCATGAATTTATTCAACATGACTAACCGAGTGAACTTCCCTTATGAATCATAATGCGTAACTATGAATGTACAACACATTTAGTAATTAATGACAATGAGTTGTACAACAGGCTAATACTATTACTATTACGAGAACTATTACTATAGTTTATACCTGAACCGCCTCAAACATCCATACGATCCATCGTACCGAATATTAACACAAATCATCATCTATTATTTTGTTCAACACATTACTAGTATTACTAACATTA
>JAQIXB010000671.1:0-15099 GCA_034697405.1 Mesoplophora pulchra | reverse complement strand
TCTTTCGATAGACATTTAACGCGTAAATTATGCACAAAATTAATGATTTCACGAAAATCAATGGATAATGATAATAAAATACTTATGTCATCGATAATTATCACAGAATTTGATTTTAGAGTTTCGATGTCACCATAAACACGTGATACGAAATCAGTCCATAAAAAGTCATTATGACAAAAATCAGTTAAAACATCGATCGCTTTAAAATTATTCTTTAGATTTATGCCGCATTTTGACGCTATCGTTTTATAATGTGATAGTGTCTGAGAAAATGATATTAAAAATATATTTTCATTATTTTTTGCGTAAAAATGAATGATTAAATCGATGATAAACGATGGTGATGTTATATCGGAATTCGTGATTATTACGAAATTATGTGCCGATAAATCCAATGACGTCATTAAATCCAAAGACATTATTTATAAATATATTTATTAATTTTAAAGTTAAAAATGTAAATATAATAAAAATAAACACGTGAATCGTGAATCTCTTTAAAAATGCATTTTCAGCACATCTTAAATCACGATTTTATGCTATGGCAGAATGGTATGTGCATAAATAATGTTTAATAATTCTGCATCAATGAATGGCATAAATCATTAAAAACATCATGAATTAAGAATTAAGTATTATATTCATTAAAACTTTTTTCATTCCATGAATAGCCTGTGACCATTATCAGTGACCATTGGTCACTAATGGTTAAAGAAACAAAAACTGTGATTTACCATTAAAATACACCATCGATGGACATTTAACCATTATCTTTTAATTGATTATGAATTATCATTAAATGAGTTTTTAACATATAAAGTTTATTGAAATATACACGGAGATATTCATAACATTTTAATATCATAATTAATTATATATGACAATATTTTAAAAAAATTATTTTTATTTTTAAACATTTTATCTAAAATTTTGATAAATAATTATGTTATAATTTTAATTTTTATCGTAAAATTTAAAAATTATTTTTTAAAATTAAATGCGAACGAAAATCATTCGTTTCCAAACAAAAGAATAGCGCTCTGTGCTTTAAGTGCTATTTAAAGTCAAATTTGAGTTTAAATTTTATTTTACACACCGTTATAATGAAATTAAAACATTATAAAATATTAAAACATTTGAGAAATAAATTAATTGAGAGATTACATTAAATTAACATCATTTTTAAAACGAAAAATATCATTATTTTAGAATTAAATAATTATAAATTATGTTTAAATGGAATTGTGTTTAAATTAATTAAAAATTTTTCATAATAAAGAAATAAAAATTTAATTAAAAATGAAAAATGATTTTAGAATTAAATTCAATTTTAATACCGATTCATATTTAAGAAACGACAGTTTTGCACATGTCACACGTCCACGACTTTTGGTTTCTCTTTAATCCTCCGCAATAACGATGTATTCCGTGAGAACCGCAATAATCGCATATTATTATGGTCCAAATGAATGATCCATGGTCTTGGCCCTGATATTCGGGGCCCGAATCACATTTACACGGATTCGCATCGCATCTTTGATGACATTCCAAAAGATCCTGAAAATTATCGTCCTTTTCCCATGACGCATCCTGATCCGGAACATTAATACCAAAATTAAGCATTTCTCTCATGAACTTTTGTTTATTGTTACAAAAGGGACATTTAAAGTGATGACGTCCCGCGTTTAATGCCATACGTTCGATACAATCGCGATGCATCCATCGTCCACAGCACGGAGTGATTATCACGTGGTATTTAACATCACCGAAATACTTTTTAGTCTCACGGCATAATGCGCATACCTTTTCACGTGTTAATTGTTTCACGGTCTGAACCGGCCTATGATCGGCACAAAATGTCGAAAAATCACCGCGAAATACGGACATAATCGGATTTTTGTTATTTAATCCGCATCTTAAGTGACATTTAATGCGACACTTTTTAATGGCACATCCGATCGTAGCGCCCTTTTTCCTGCAAAAGTTACATGAGAGACGTGTTCCGCGTCTGACCTCTTTTATTATATCCGATTCGAGAAAACCGAAAACACCGTCTTTAACACTACCGTTTTGTGAGAGTCCCGATGATAGTAAAACACAATAATAGTGACATGTGATGTTTCCCTTTTTTATTAATTTCCCATATTTTTGTTCATTATCATCACGTGATTTGCATAATACACAATGATCATCTGAGATTTGTGATGATAATGATCTTAATATTTTCGGATGCGATTTATGACGTGATCCCATTGATTGTGTTTTAATTAATTATATGCGAATATATTCGTATGTTTTAATAATTAAATGCTTAAAATTTCTGAAAAAAAAGTCACGATCATTATTATTTAAAAAATTTAAAAATATTTTTTATTATAATAAAATAATAATCGTGAATTAAAATAAATCAATAATTATGTTTACGTTATTATAGAGCATGACTCATACCGTATGAATGTCAAAAGAGTATTTAATATTAATCACAATTAACAGTGTTTTTATGAAAAAATTAATTCATAATTTAATCATAATTATTTTATAATTTAATAATAATGTGTATTATTACATTTGCGATTTTTACATTTAAATATAAAGAAATGAAAGAAAAGGGACAGTAAAGGATTTATATATACCGTTTTCCCGCACTTTTACATTACACTTATTCTGAGACACGTAAATGCATATTATGCATATATACATTATGTATTGTATTATGCATTGTAAATGCATTATACACATTATACACATTATATTTTTTACATTTCTCTGTTAATAAATGTAAAAATAATATTTAAATTATATTTTTATTTATAATTTAATGTTAAAAATGTTTTAATTATGTTTAAAAAAAATTAAATAAAAAGTAATTTAATCTTATCATAGATATGCTCTGAATTTTAATGCATTTTTTTTATTTAATATTTACATAAATAATAAATGAAAAAACATTATAAATTAATTTTTAAATGATTATAAATTATAATTTATAATACTAAAATATGAGACCTTTAATTTTATATGAAATTATGACGCCCCTGATAATTGAGGTCAGAGGGTAAATGATAAGAGTTCGAGAATTTTCGCGCTTTAAAATACTGCTATTATTGGATCATTGCAATGATATTAACTTTATTTACATGTAATTTATTATACAGAAATGGCATTTAATAACACAAAAACGCAATAAATATATATATAATCACAATGTTTTTCAGTGATATTTAAATTTTAAACTGAAATTACATTTTAAAAATATACATTTTTTAAGAAAATATTAAAATATTAAATTCATTAATAAAATGCATTAATAATTAACATTAATAATGAAAAAGCATCACATTCATTAATCAGAAACGATTAAATTTGAATTTTTAATGTGATTTAAGATGTATTTAATGCGTTCATAAATCGGTTGTTTTTTGAGACGATCGTCATTTTGAGAGTATAGATCTGTTTCGAGATCATTCCATTTCTTAATAATGTCTTTATTTTTCGTCATTTTCTTAGACAAACATTTGATAAATGCCTTAATACAGAATGAGATTCGCGCCTCTAAAATGCTCATTAATTTATCGTTTTCCGTTTTTTCGGCGTCACTTATGTCTGAATCCTCATAATTTACTGATGAAATCGATAAAAGTATATTCATTATCGTATTTAACGCTTTAATTTTCGAATTAAAACCATCGATGGACGAAAGAGAATGCTCATGTAATGCGACCCTTTCCAATGACACACGAAGATATTCCGATGCATTTAAACACTTAAATAGCATCTGAGACTTTAAATAATGATCATCCGATAATACAAACACATGTTTATGTCTCTCTGAATCACTCTGTTAATAAAATGTTAAATTAATTAAAAGTCTCTACGAACTGTGTGATTATGAGTAAATACGTACATTATTGCGGTATGAATTATGATATAATGATGCGATTTTGTTGTTTATTGTCGCGGCTCTGTATTGATAGAGTACGGTACGATGAGAGTCGCATTTTGTGACATTTTCGCATAATGAAAGAGCATTATTAAAGTGATCAGAGATTTCTTTTTCAATGGTTTCGTATGCTTTAGAAGAGAGAGGAGCGAATTCCTGCATTAAGTTTCCCATAGTGAAGTATGTCGTGCACAATTCCCAATTCACATTATCCCATATGTTCAAATAATCATCATTAGCATTTGGTCCTAATTCTTTAAATGCCATTTTATAGTAATTAATCGCTTTTAAATAAAAATGCTTTTCTTTTGCGGTGAATTCGGACGTTTCACTTTTGTCATGCATATGCGGGGCATAGATATGGGCGTACGTCCGCATCAATCGTCCACAATTGGAATACACTAAAGCGATGTTCGCATTATCATTAATGCATTTAAACATTTCGATACTCCGATTTAAGTGAATATTACACTTTTGTAATAATGATTCGATGTATGACATCACTTCTTTATTATCGTCATTATCATTGACACGTGAAGAGTTTGCATTTTCCATTTCATTGAACTTTTTAAGCGCCATATTCATATAATGACATCCCAATTCATTTAATATATTTCCCGATCGTCTCTGAACGCGTTCTTTTAAATCGATTAATGCCTTAGACTTTGAGTCACATGATAGTTCTTTCGAATGTGACAATTGATTTAATGATTCATCATAACATCGTGAGCTTAGGTTAAGACGCTCTTCAATGTCATTATCGTAATTAATCGATGAATTATATGTCCATCGATATTCTTCGATTAATTCACCATCACAGACCTGTTCCAAGAGTTCGATTAATTCATTTTCAGAAATCATTTCATCGTCTAAAGGATTTGGCACTTCTAAATTGTCATTTTGACTCTGCATAGCCATAGATACATGAATATCACCGCATAATGCCAAAAGACATGAGAGTGGTTCTTTCAGTAGATTATTATCACCGCTTTTTTCAATGAGAATCTGAGCACATTCATAGCATAGAATTCCCATACGCGCGTATTTAAACGCGTTTAATCCGTTTCTGTTATTAATTGATAATTCAGATAAAAGGCAAAAGACCTGAGCTGCTTTTTGCAGTAAACACACGCCTATGCACGTTTTCCACATCTTTGACTTTTGCCGATTAACCGATGGTGTCATTTCTTTGCCTCTGCGATCACAATCACTTTTATCATAATCCAAAGGAATCGCTTCTGAGGGATTCGCCATCTTTTGTACATCATTCTTCGATGGTGTCATTTTAAATGAATTTTCATCGAAATCATAGCGAAGAACTTTAAGGCCTTCGATAACGTGATGCAATGATTTTTGGCATTTATTGGGCCAATTTAAGTCTAAGTTATTCAGTGCCGATTTTAATTTATTTTCATCTTTTTTAACCTCAGTGCTCATATAATTGGCAAATTTTAGCTTTTTAATGTCTAAAGACGGACATTGATCGTCATTTGGCGGTGGTGTATTAATCGGTGGTGTTTCACATCCGTCAAAATAATCGTATATAACATCATCATTAAATAGTTCATCATTATCCTCATCATCAAAGTCTTCATTATCACTTTCTTTAGGTAACATCATAGGGTCAATTTCATTGGGAATGAAAACGTCAGACATGAGATAATTGACTGAAGAAACGATCTGTTGATGTTTCTTCGGATCCAATAGTGAAAGACAATTTGATAATAGTTTATACATTTTGCTATTTAATGCGTGTGAATGTCGTTTCTTTGAGTCTCTGATGTTTTTCGCGACTCTATACAAAAGCATTGCCACGGGCACAGTGAATGGATTCGTGTCATTTTCTTCCATAAAATCCGTACATAGTGTGGATAAATCGTACAGTTTTACGACATCATCATGTTTACCTTTAAAAAGCCAATATGTGTGCCCCGATTTTGTGGCTTTTGATTTAAGAAAATGGAGAATATTTTGGGCGATATTCCTTATGACTTTAGGTGAAAATTGCGAATTTTTCATTTGAGGGATATCCTCAGTTTTAATCAATTCATACTTTTGGACAATGCCGTCCAAATGGTAGCACATGACCACTTCGGGCACGGCACACATGAGATTGTCTAACCAATAGTCGAGTCCCGTGAGGACATTAATCGGCCTCTTCATGTCCACTAACCTCAAACTCACCGCGGGATGTTTCTCATCACCGAAAATGGGCATATCCGATGATACTAACATCCGAATGTCCTCAAAAGTCCACAGCACATTCCTCAGGTGACCTTTGAATTGACATCCCGCATTTTGCTCAATCGTCTCAAAGTGATGATCGACGATCTCAGGAATTAAACACATTAAATTATCGTCATTAATAAAAGAGGCATCATCATCATGGACCATAGAAGAACATGATAATGATTCACGATTCTCTTTTTCATCGCTTTTTAATGACGAAAATCTTTTCGATGATATTAACATATTTTCATTAAATAGTGTTTCGCGGTCATTATGACGGTCATTATCGCGGTCATCATCCGCATCGTCATGTTTATCATCAATGGAATGATGTAAAAATTTACATAAAATGTCCTTCGATTGTAACTCATATCGTGTGATCGGTTTCTTTATCACAAACGACGGATTATTCCGGTCATTGTAATGTCCGATCACATTCTCAGTAAAGAATTTCTTAATCCAATTCCATTGTTTCTGTTCATTTTTCAATAATTGTGATGTGATATCGAAATTATCGATTAAAAGACTGTTCCCGATTCTATGGACCATCATCGAAATGCTCGAATTATCAAAGGGCATTTCTAACAATTTTTTGATATCATCGGCGTCTGCGATAACATCGACGGATCCGACACAATCGGGAAAATGATTCGCGATTCTGAACGATGAAAGTATCGATGAATTATTTCTCCGCAAAGGATATGACCATAGGTCACTGAAGTGACCACAGAGCCAATTATCGGGCGGATTTTTCAGATTCGTATTATGACCCAAAAGAAGGAATTTCGACGGTGCTGACTTTGGACATTCCGATTTTATGATCGTACACGACTTTACCATGGATGTCGTCGCCGATGGTGATGATGGTGATAACGCACAAAATGGTAATTCAATAGAATTTTCCATTATTTTTAATAAAAAATGTCAAATTTCTTAATAATTCAATGATATAACATTCTTTAAATGCATATAAAACTGTATTTAATAATCATGTTTTTTCACACATAAACTATTGACTCAATATTAATGACACGCGATTATCACTTAAATATTTCACAAAATTATTAGAAAAATCGAGAATTATCATGCTCTAAATGACGTCACTGTCAACATTTATGACGTTTTATGTATAATAAAGTTCGTGATGTAATGCCATGTGATGTTTACATAATGTAAAGTGATAAAGTGAATGATGAATGATAATGGTGAATGAAAAGTGAAACTGATCCATGGTCCGATGACCCAAAGACTTTTGATATTATTCGGATCACAGACGGGACAATCCGAAGCCATATCATTGCAAATTTATGAGAAATGCATTAATGATATCGATATTTATATCGATGATAAAAAGCTGATCATAGACCGTTTTTGTTTGGATAAAACTGAAAAGAAATTCACATTCGAAAAGGAAAGCACAGTCATTATCGTGGTGTCCACGACGGGAGAGGGTGAACCGCCCGATAATGCTATTAAATTTTACCGTCGGATCAGAAAACGGACATTACCCGATAATTTCCTCACACACTTAAGCTACACTCTGTTGGCTTTGGGAGACTCAAATTACGATCGATTCGCGAATTTCGGCCGTGATTTGGACCGACGTCTTAAGTCTTTAGGCGCTAAACAATTCTATGATACGGGATTCGGCGATGATGGCGTAGGTTTGGAGGTGGGCGTAGAGCCATGGATCGATGGTCTCATCCCCGCTCTTTATTCACATTATAATGCGTACAAAATTATGGATGTGCCAAAAGCCGATGTTAAAGTTCTTAAAGTGAATGGTGATACAATGGAATCATCGATTCATTATTCGATTGCACCTCTCAATGAATTAACACAATTGACTTTACCATTAATTAATTCGAAATTCAAAGACATTGAAATTGTGTATCATGATAATTATGATAAAAATAATGATGAATTTTATTTTAATAAAATTCCTGTTATGGATTCGGCGCTTTTTGACGCGACGATCGTCAATTTAATTGAATTAACAAAAAATGATGATAAAAATGATGATAATGATAAAGTGGTTTTAGAGTGTACATTCAGAATGGAATCATCCGATGATGATCATACGATACCATCCTTTGAATCGGGTGATTCTTTTGGATTTATAACGGGAAATTCCGATGAAGAAACTAATGAAATGCTGAAACTTTTGAATTTAACAGATAAATCACAAATGTATTGTGAATTCGGAACATCGTCACGAAAGTCATTTCCTCATTTACCCCATATTATTGTATTAAATGATTTAATAAAATATTACACTGAAATACGATGTGTGCCAAAGAAAAGTTGCCTCAGGCATTTCGCAGATTTCTGCACACATGATTCAGACAAAAGGCGACTTTTGGAATTGAGCAGCAGAGAGGGATCCGATGATTATGCTAAATTCATACGTAATAAATCCATGGGCATTTTGGACATTTTACAGACATTCACCTCATGTCATCCGTCACTTGAGGCATTAATAGCATATGCGCCGTGTTTTGTTCCGCGATATTATTCCGTTGCGAATGCTCCGAAATGCCAAAATGATAACATCATTAAAACCGCTTTTTCCATCATTAATTTGGAACCATTAAATAATCGTAAAAATACTCAATTAAATGGTGTTTTTACGGGTTTAATGTATCGTCATTATCGTTCAAAACTTAATAATGACATCAGTGAATCGATGAAAAACTTAAGCATTGAATCATCATTAACGATTAAATGTTTTAAACGTAAAAACGCTCATTTTAAAGTGCCGCCATTGATCAGTACGCCTTTGATAATGATCGGTCCCGGAACAGGAATCGCCCCTTTCATTGGCTTTTTAGAACAGAGACGAAACACTAAACTTATGTCAAATATGCCCATAGGAGAATCATGGTTATTCTTCGGGTGCCGTCATCATGATCGGGATTTTATATATGAAAATGAAATTAAACACTTTTTAACGGATCATGTGTTAACTCAATTACGGACGTGCTTTTCACGTGATGCTACTAAAGATGGTGATAGTGAATCACCAAAATACGTCCACGAAATGATCGTAAAACATTCGAATGAAATTTATAAATTAATTAATAATAAAAATGCGATTATTTATGTCTGTGGCGATGTCAAAATGATGTCTTTAAACGTATTTAATGCATTTGTAAATGTGTGTGAAGAATCGGGTAAAATGAATCACGAAAATGCTGTTAAATACATTAGAGACATGCAAAAGGATAAACGATATTTACAGGACCTTTGGATTTAACTTTAATTATGACGAAAATTAAATTTATAATTAAATTAGAAATTTATTTTGAAAATAATTAATTAAATATATTTTATATCTAAAAAATCATTCAAAATGTTTATTCAAATTTTATCATAAAATTAATGTAATGCCAAAATTATGCATTTTATATCATTATATTTCTTAACATTAATTTTTATGATAAAAGTTTTATCATACATTTTCAATCATATTTTTATGTTAAAATTTGATAATTGTGTTTTAAATTTAAAATTTAACTTTTAATTTTCCAAAAATAATAATGTTCCTTTTAAATGCATATATATTATTAAATATAAAATTTTGTATTTTATAATAATTTTTTTTATTAAAATTTTTAAACATCAAAAATAATTATTTAAACATTTTAAATAATAATTATTAAAATTAATAATTTATTATAAAAGTTAAATAAATATCATACTAAAATTAGGGGCTCTGAATAATTTGTAAGTCACGTGTGTGACTCATGTTATGTCCAAAATAATTAACATAATATGACATGACACATGACTTACGAATTATTCACCGATACCTAAAGTACACAGAGACGATAATAGTGACATCTCACATATGGTTATTAATACATTTTTGACGCTTTTATAACGAAAGCATTTAAATTAAATATATTTTTTAAAATTAATTTAAAATCATAATAAATAATTAATAATTAATTAATAATAAAGAAAAGTAATGGAATCGATCTTAGAGCAGCAGAGGCGGTATCATGAGGAACGTGATCGTATTGAGGATGCTATGGTCAAAGAGATGATGTCCAAAAAGAGCTCCGTACGTTTTCATGATATTTCATTATATGATATATGATTTTATTATTAATGTTTATGATTTCATTGATTAGAATCGCGATCAAATAAATAGTGATCATCGTCTTAAGTTTCTTTTGGACGTATGTATACACAAAAAATGATTTAAATTTAATTTTTATGATAATTTTTATGATAATTTTATAATAATTTTGAAATGAATGTTTAGCGTTTCACAGAATGTACAGAGAATTTAAAGGAACATTATGAGGATAGAGACGGATCCCGAAAGAGTGACATCGAATCTATGTCCGGACCCAATGAATTCAGTGAATTCTACGGTCGTCTCAGAAATATCAAAGAATTCTATAAAAAGCATCCGAATGAAATCAGCATTCCGATGTCCTCAGAATTCGATGAATTCGCTAAACTCAGGGAAAATCCTAATGAAATGAATTTAGTGGATTTTACGGATGAAGAGGGTTATGGCAAATTCTTGGATCTCATTCAATGCTATAATGTTTATGTGAATCTTAAGGGCGTTGAAAAAGTCGATTATCTCTATTATCTGAGTATATTCGATCAGCTCTTTGAGGTACCCAAAGACCGCAAAATTAACAGCGATTATCGCAAATATTTAGATTCACTTTTGGAATATTTAAGTGATTATTGTTTACGCGTGAAACCATTGTTGAACCTCAATGAGGTAATTCACATCTTTAATTATATTCAATAAAATTTGCATTTTTATTTATTTTAAAATTTATTAATAATTTTTTTAAATTATCATTTACAGCATATTAAACGCGCATTATTGGATTTCGATAGACAATGGGAATTGGGAACATTCCCGGGATGGCCCGTGAGTCACTCACTATTTTTATGATTATTTATAATTTATAATTTAATTTTTAATTAAAAATGTAATTATGAAAATGAATAGAAAGAAACGGGCAGTGCTTTGGCCCATTCCGGTGCTCATTTGGATCTTTTAGGATTTTCATCCGTCGAAGAATTAGCATCTTTAGGATTGGATCGTCTTAAATCGGCATTAATGGCATTGGGATTAAAATGCGGGGGGTAAATATGAATAGATAAATATGGAAAGCATTTATCGTGAATATTAAAACATGAAATTGTTACTTAATTTAGTACATTGGAAGAGAGAGCCCAAAGACTATGGAATACGAAAGGAAAGAATATCGAAGAAATTGATCCCTCACTTTTTGCGAAATCAAAGCCCGGAAAAGCGGGAAAAAGTAAAGACATCGAAAAGCAAAAGGAAATCGCGGCTCTCGAGGCTCAGGTCTATCGATTATCGGAACTATTATCGGAACAGCGTCAGGCGACGAAAGAGAACGTGCAAAGGAAACAGGCACGTACTGCAGGAGAAAGGGAAGAATCGGACGAAGAAGTGTCCGAATCTGAATCCGAAGATGAACAGGATACGGAAGTTATATATAATCCCAAAAATCTGCCTTTGGGTTGGGATGGAAAACCGATACCCTATTGGCTCTATAAATTGCACGGCTTAAACCTAACGTACACGTGCGAAATATGCGGAAATGCCACGTATAAAGGGCCAAAAGCATTTCAAAGACATTTCGCAGAATGGCGTCACGCCCATGGAATGAGATGTTTGGGCATACCCAATACTGCACACTTCGCTAATGTGACTGCGATTGAAGACGCTCTTCAGTTATGGCAAAAACTAAAGGATGAAAAACATAAAGAAAAGTTTCAGGCATCGAATGAAGAGGAATATGAAGACACCCATGGTAATGTCGTCAATAAAAAGACATATGACGATCTTAAAAGACAGGGACTCCTTTAAACACCATTTTCTTCATTTTTTATTTTTATTTTCATATTTTGTATACACATTTACCCCGATTTTTGGACCGGTCTTATATCGCGGGGTAAATATTCATATTTTTAGGAAAGAAAAAGACGGATTAACCCCGCGCTATGAGACCCTCCAAAAAACATACATTTATAAATTACATACAAAAATAAAATATAAATAAAAATTAATGATATTAATAAAACTGAAATTTTAATTTAAAAAATAACTTTTATTTATATTTTAAAATAAATTACATAAAAATTTTAAAATATTTTAATTTAAATAAATAATTACAATTATGATGATGATTATAATTATTAATAAATCTTTTAATATTTAATTTAATTAATGCTGAATATTTATTAATAAAGTAATTATGCCAAAATCGAGAACAGAGTGTGCACCAAAAATCAATTTTAAAATGATAAAATCTTAACATTTAACAGTAAAACAATGAATGAATCAATATTAAGAGATAAAATTATGATGAATCATGAAAATGATAAATTCTAATATTTACTTTTAAAATGATAGCATTTTACTTTATTTTTTAAACTCTGTGTTTATAGTGTGGTGCATGCACATTTTGAAACATGTTTAAAGAGTGCACTAAAAGAGGTCTTATAACTTATAACTAAAGTATAAGAACCGCTACATAATGACAGTGCCTAAAATGTAAACTATTAAATGATATGTCAATTGAATTAAATTGTAAATTACGGTGTAATCATTGTCTCATGTGTACTCTGCGAACATACTAATTCCATCGTTTGTCACTGATAAAGTAACATAATGTATCATTTCAAAAGACATTTTTTAAATATTTCATCTGAAAAAATATTACTCTGAAAACTTTAGTCGAACTTTTGTGAAACATTCTCATTGTTACAGTTAATCACACATATTGTAAAGACAGATTGTGTTTTAATTCGCTTAATACGCCATACGTTTTAAAGCATTCACACCATTAAAACCGCTATATTTAGGGTGCACAATTATAGAATGGGGAATTACAGAGTTCAAAAAGTTGTTTATGGCGATTTTAGTTTTCTCTTATAATTGTTAAATATACGTTAATGTTTATATTCATCCTTTATATACCTTTTGTATGTAATAAACTTTTCAATGTCAAAGGTGAATGGACATTATCAAATGTCCGGTAAAAAGAGGCCTATGAACAAATAGAAGTACACGTGCACGTGTAAACGTGCTTATGACGTCATTCGATGCATTTCCAAAGAAATATTTTCGATTCGTTATTTATGAACATTTTCATTTATTCATAAACACGTGAAAAAAGTGAGCACATGTTTTTATGAGAAATTTATGAGAATTTAATTCACATTTTTATTCATTTTCTCATTTAAAATTAATAAATATTTTAAAATGTAATTAATTATCATAAAATTATGGATGAAAATATGAATGATATTTTATGTGACGATATATTATTAGAGATATTTTCATATTTATCGATGTTACAAAAGATGCGGATCATGTCCGTGTGTAAACGATGGAATATGATGTTAAAAGAGTCATTAAAACACGAAAAATGCCTGTTTTATGGATGGGGTTCTGATACCGTATGTGTTAAATGTTTTAAATGCAATGATCGTAATAATGATGATGAAACATTCATCTCAAATAAATCACATGAATTATTTAGTATTTATAACGATATGTTTCCATTGAATAATGATGATAATGAAGAATCGCATATAAAAGAATTATCATCATCATCAGGAACATGTTTGGATCTTAAAAAAGTGGAAAATGCTGCCAAAGAACAGATGAATATTATCATTAAAATGATTGAATTATGTCCGAATATTGAATCATTATGTATTAAAGTATTTAATTATAATAATAATATTAATGAAATTTTAAATGAATTAATTTTAGAAAAATGTAAACGCATTAAATGTTTATCCATAAATGAATTGAAATTTCCATTTATTCCCGATTTAAACATAGCCATTAATTTCGGCTCTCAATTAATTCATTTAAATTTAGATCAATATAATGATAAATTTTTAAAATTATGTCCGAATTTAGAGTCAATTATATGTTATGATATTTCATTTATATATTATGTGTTTACAGATGATTATAATATTAAATGTTTAAATAAATATCATAATGACAGTGTATCACTGTCATGTCACACATTTTCAATTTTTTGCGTTAAAAATTTATTAATAAAAAATTTAACGATAAATTTATATGATGATACAAAATTTAGCATTTCAAATGTATTTGAGATCATAGCTAATAAATGGGATATGACATTAAAGTGTATACGTTTAGGATTATTTTTTAATAATGAATATGTTTACGATGATATTATTTTAAATTTAATTAAAAAATGTAAAAAATTAACATCATTATCATTATTGACTTTTGGTAATATTATAAATCCAAAAATTAATTCATTAAAAGATTTTGATATTTTTGGCAAAAATTTAAAAAAATTAAAATTAAAAAATTTCGATATGTCATTAATGAATGATGAGTCTTTTAATTCATTATTAAAAATGAAAAAATTAAGAACATTATCATTAAATTCATTTAAAGAAAATAAAAATATATCTATTGATACATTAACAAAATTAAATGAAGAATTTAGTCATTGGGATTGTACTATTAAATTAGTACATTTCGGTCACGATTTGTAATTTATTTAAATATTTGAATGTTTTGTTAATTATTTCATTAAATTATTTATTAATACACTCATTTGACATTTAAAAACGTTTAATTTTTTAAAAATGTGTATTTATTCATTGATATGTGTTTATTACAATATTTTGTTTTAAACGTATCTTTAGTCACTAAAGTTTAGTGTAACTATTGTCACATTAAATATTTGTATTTTTTGTAATCTCATAATTATACATACCGTATTCCCGCACATAAAGCGGCATGCTGGTATAAGTGAGGGTGACCAGTTTTCAAAAATCAGGGTTCTGGTCCCTACCGGCATGCCGGTATAAGTGAGATATTATAAATATATGGCATAAAAATATATTATAATTAATAT
>JAQIXB010000670.1:0-15102 GCA_034697405.1 Mesoplophora pulchra | reverse complement strand
ATAAAATATATGTTTATTATATTCGTGATATAATTATTTTTTTATTAAAACATTTGTTAATATTTAATTCATTTATAACTAAATTAAAAGACACATTTAATAATAATTGAATGTTAACAGATGTTTGTAAAAAGATGAATACATTATTAATAAAAACTAAATATTTTATTAATGAATTTAATAATATAATTATTTAAAAATATTGAAAATAATATTTTGTATTTTCAAATAAATAAATATTAATAAATATTGAATTAAAATAAATTTAATTAATTATGATATTAACAGTCATTATAATCTCTTTAATAATGATAATAATATGTGCATCAATAATGCGATTAAAAACTGATATCGAAATTATCGGCATCAGACCTGTGATAAGAGCGAACGATCGTCGTTCAATGGTCATTATAAGAGTCGGACAATACTATTACAAAGGACATTACTATTAATATGTTCGAAAAATGCTCAGTTTATGCGTGATATACATTTGTGTATAATTTAATTTATTAATTAATTTCAATTTATATTTTTTAAAAAAAGTTATAAATATTTACTTTAATAATAATAAATATTTTGAAATTTTATTTAATTTTAAAAATATTTATTTATAAATAATGTACGAAATATATTGGAATTTATTGTTAAATGTAAATACTTTTTTAAAATAAATTTCTAAGAAAATGTTTTTATTTTTTAATTGATTTAATTAACATAATAATTTATACATTTTAATATTTTGTATTAAAATTTTAACGTTTCACTAATTTATACATTTATTATATATATAGCATTATATATATGATAATTTTTAAAAAAAATAATTACCAATAATTGTTTGTTTAGAGATAATCTTAAATTATAAATAAATAAACACAATAATTAAATTTTAAATTTTAAAAAAATATATTATGAAAATTTCTAAAAATAAAGAGTCCTTTAAAATTCGTGTTAAAAATTTCAATTTAAAAAATGCATCACTTTTATGGGTGTATTTTAAAAAACTAACCATTCACTGATGAATTATTATTAAATAAATTTAAATTAATATATGTCTGTCAATGAATAAGCATTTAAATTCATCATAATTCAAGGATCACATAAAAATAAGATAATTAAGGGGCGGATGATAATTAAAAGATGCGGCTATTTTTAGGGACGATTCTAATGACATTTATTATGATCGTATTATATTATCATTAACAATTTAAATGTATTTTTAAATTAATCGTTTTTTAAAAATATAAACGTTAAATACGTCATTATTTTTTTAAATAATAAGTTATTTATTCGTAAATATTATTTAAAATATTGGATTTAAATAAAAATAATAATTTGTCATTGATATTCTTGCATAATATGATAAAAGCCAAAAGGAAGCATTAAACCTGAACTAATAACGTATGTGTATATTATAGTTATATTATATAGTTATAAATTAGTCAGTGAATGATAAACTAGAGACTAGTGGCTTTTTCTTTTCCTTGTGGGGTATCTTTTCAAAATACATGTGTATAAATACCATAGCCCTGATGATTCAGGTGTCACAAAGTTCTTCAATATTCAACCTTAAGTTGTGTCTTTGCCTTCATTTGCTAGTATCTATTATTAATTAAGTTAATTTTATTGAAAAGTAAATAAATAAAAAGTAAATAAATATTTTTTAATTAAAATTATTTTCAATAAATTGTATCTGAGTGCAGTCAAAGTACAGCTAAAAGTTTTAAAAGTTATTAATGTTAAATTTTTAAGTTTTTATAATTAAGATTTATATCGGAATAAAGAATTTCTTTAAAAAAGCGTTTCAATGTCCTCAATACAAATCTTAGAACAGAATAATATGATCGGAAATATGATCGGAGAAAAGAAAGTTAATGATAAAGGATCATGTAAATCTATGGCGCCCAAAAAGATGAGCGCTGAGCTTAGTAAACACGAACAAAAGAAACTATTGTTACATTTGGTTCGGTATGTATTCATATGTATTCATATTTCATATTTATTTCAATATTATTTATTTAATTAATGAAAATTTATATATTATAATAATGGATGTTTATAACAATAGAATGGGATCGTTTCATTCTCCGAATCCGCGAATGCCGATATCGAAAGTTCAGGACGATGATGTGAGTAAAAAACGATTGAATGACATTAATAATATCGAAGAAATGATCAAATTCTGTGCATCTCAAATGGGCTCTGATAAAACCATCATTTCACGCAAATTTATTAACAAAACGCAAATACCCGATAATAAAGATACGTTAAGCATAATGCAATGGAACGTACTGTCACAAGGTAATAGCAATTACTAAAATCATAACTATTTAATAATGCAGGTTAAGGATAATTAATTATTGACCCATATCCTTAAGAAAAAGGAAGAACTTTGGCATTTATCGTTATCGCTTTATTTATCTTTTTAATAATTAATTAAATTAATGCATGAAAATAATTTGCTCATTACACCATTCATGGGAATTAATTATTTTGTAACAAAAATATATACATATTATCATTTTACACATTTCTATTAATATAATGTATAATGCTGAGTAATTACTTTTAATACATTTAGCATTAGGATTGAATTACGATAAATTTGAAACATGTTCAGCCGATGAAATGCAATGGTCAAAGAGAAAATGGAAAATCATCATGGAAATTATTCAGTATAATCCTATTGACATCATATGTCTTCAGGAGGTATGTAAACAGTACTTTACACGTATTCACTTAACGTTTATTAAAAAAAAGTTAACATATGTTTTTATAAAAATATTCCAAACCAAAGGTCGATCAATTCGATTCGATAATGGAAATCCTTAGTATTGTCGGGTATGATGGTAGATTTGTCGCAAAACCCGATTCTCCATGTTATTACTTTGCAAATAATACGGGACCCGACGGTTGCGCAATATTTTGGAATAAAAATAAACTGTCATTAGAATCAGTATCGGATCGTATTCTTCAGGTGTATCAGTGTCGCAGTAATCAGGTGTCCATCTGTTGTCGCTTTAAATATATAGAAAATGATTTAGAGTTTTGTGTCGCGACGACACACTTAAAAGCGAGAAACGGAACTATACTTTCGGCGCTTCGTAATGAACAGGGTATATATGAATGCACTATTTGTACACTATTTTTTAGTCATTTTTTAGTCACAATGTTTGTTTTGCATTTAAGATATGTATGACCCCCTTAAAGCAGCATTTAGCAATGATTTTCCTGATTATGTTACACTTTCCTTTAGTGCAGGAAATTATACATATTTATTTATTGATTTTAATTTATTAATAATAATTTCAAAATTCAATTATATATCTTTTAAAAAACTGATTCATATTCAATCATTTATTTATTTAAATAATTTTTAAAATTTATTCCAAAAAAATATTAATATTAATTTTTATGTAAATATAGGGAAAGATCTTTTAAAATTTTTGCATAATGAAAGCAAAGGTCTGCCATTGATACTGACGGGAGATTTCAATGCCGAACCGAATGAACCCGTCTATAGTACGATTAAAAAGAAACTATCGTCAGCATATAACGATGGTCTGAGACAAGAACCGTTATACACGAATTGGACCAAAAGAGAGGGGGAAAAAGAATCAAAACGTACTTTGGATTACATATTTTATAATCCCTCAGTTTTTGAAGTCACATCACTGTTAATAGTGGAAAGTGGTAAATTGGAAAAAGCGATTCCGAACTCACAATACCCATCCGATCATCTCTCATTAATCGCACGGTTTAAGATTCGTCCGACAGTTTTAAACAATTAATTTGTTATTTACTATTATTTACTATTATTTGCTATTATATACTATTATTTACTACTTAAGTCATTTATGCATTTATGTTATATTTTACATATATACACTGTGTTCTTATATATTTTATGTATTTTTACAAAATAATTTTACATGTAAAATATTTACTAAAATTTATGTAAAATAAAATATTAATTAATTAATCAAAAAATGTTTAATCACATTAATTAAAAGGCATTTTATAAATTACAAATTATTTTACCCATTGACACATTCAATAGTAATTATAAATACATTATTATTACAAATTACTTTTTAAATATTTTATATTTAAAAATTAGTTAATTATAAATTAAGTGTTAGCGTTTGGTGATGACGGATCATTTTTACTCTCTAAGGTAAAGGGAGGAATTCGACAGTCGAAAGTGCTCGCATCTTCGCGCTCCATTTTGAAAGTACCCCTAAAATCACCATCATCATTATTATTATACTTTTAATTTTTCATTTTTTATAATTATTTTTAATAATATGTGATGTGAATGTTAAAAGTACATGTTCATATGGTACTTTATAAATAAACTATACTTAAATTATATTTCATTTTTAGTGTGATTTTAGGCTTTTATATTAATAGAATTTTTAAAATAAATTTAAAATCTAACATTTGTTTATTATTTATAACATTTATTATTTTTTAAAATGAAAACTGATAATTGTCGTAAATATATAAATGTCGTAATTATTTTGTGTTTTAATTTAAAATACATTGATACATGTTATATTAATGCGCTCATTAGTGCTACACACGAGTAGTGATGGCAAATTCCCGGAATCTTCATTGAAGGCTCCTAAATTCCCTCCCAAGTTTACCTTGCCTTCTTTCCCTCCCGCGAGGGGAAGGAGTCAATTTATATATATTGACCCCACTTTTATCCAATCAAAAATAGGATTACGTAAGAGATTTATTGGGAGGAAAAGAAATGTTCAGGAAGATTGCCACGTTTAGGGGAAAATAAGGGAATCCAAAGGCTGCCAAAATGGGGAAGATTCCCGGGCTGCCATCAGTACACACGGAAGTATCAGTTGCACGGCTGATGTTAGCCGTTCGCGCGCGCGCAGCGTTTCTGTATTTATAAATAATACACAGTCTCAAAACTAATTAGCACCTAAAGGTGTTTAGTTTGGAATAGTAATTAACTGATATAAAAATGACATGATATTCATATGATAAAAGTATTATGTAACGGCGTAGAGAGGTTTACCATAAGTATAACATAAGTTATACTTATGTATCATAAGTATAAATTGAAATACAAAAAAGTGCTCATTTATGAAATCATTAGATATTTCAAAACATATTTATATATTTACGACAATTATCAGTTTTCATTTAAAAAATAATAAATGTTATAAATAATAAACAAATTTTAGATTTTAAAAAACAACTAAAAAGCTCACGGATAAAAAAAATATATTTCCATTATAAATTATATTAATTAGAATTACACTAAATAGAAATAATTTAAGAGATATTTTGTACTTGAATTGTGTAAATGTGCTGCCGTGAGCATGCTTTACAGTATGCTATTTATAGCAATAGCATTAGCGAATTCAAATGCAAATAATCTCTTAAATTATTTTTACAGACTGTAATCAATTGTTAAATAAAAAAATGATAATTTTTTTAAAAATACTGATAAAGATATTATTAAGCCTATAATTGCATTTTAATACCAATATGCTATACGCATGCTCACGTTTAAAGCATCCATAATAAAATGCAATTATAGGCGTATTAACATCTTTATGTGTAAGTTAAGTATATATTTTTGTATAGCAATAGTTAAGGTCATGAGTAAAAATTGCTATTGAATATGCACATGTCTTTAGTATTTGTGTAAATAAAAGATAAATAATTATGAAAACATACCACATATGTCCCGATGGTGCCTGTAAACTCACATGACTGCTGTACTGAAATGCGGGAAATGATTTCGATAATATTGGTTCCTATGAACAAAAAATGCTTAATATTAACTAAAAATTAAAGTTAAGGTATAATTTGATAAAATGATGCTCATGTTTATATAAAAGTGCACACCTGTCCCACGACGCCTCTGCCTCTAACAGTCTCCAGAGTCCCCGAGAGACTGAATATTCTCCAATGTCTTTCTCTCAATTGAACTGCGGTATCACCCAAATTTTCTAATCGGATACAGTATCTCCACTATTATAAGATATAAGATAATATATAATTTAAATGCAGCTCTTCATATTTACCCAATAAATACTGGCATTTTGAGCGGATCGACACCCCATATAAAAAGGAATGACCGTCACGCGAATATTGTCAGTCGTTTCTTTGTGAACATCAGAAAGCTCTAACCACGGATGGTTCTTTTCCTGCCATGCTCTTAATGTCTCTCTGGGACTATATGGTGGATCCTTTTCAGGGTCATACATTAAGAATTTGTCAAATAATTCATGATTTATCGGTTGTTTCTCAGTACTCGTGTATGGTAAAATATCCTCATGTGCGACATAATCTAATCCCGGAATTGCATATAATGATCTGCTGTTTTCCTGATTCCCGAGAAATGTCACCGCTTCAGTCTGTGTCCTCTGAATACATAAAAAATAAAAATTATTTATAAATAAATATCATTTTGTAATTAATTATATTTATTTTAAGTAATTACATGCAATCACTACAATCGATCATATCAATGACATATCATATAATTATATACTCCATTATAATACATATATATATATTTATATACAAATAAATGTTTTTATTAAATTCAATGTTTAAATAAAAAATAAATAAAAATAAATTTATACATTTATACGATATGATAATATGGTCATATTTTTTAAAAGTAAATTAAAGTGAAAGTAATTGATAATTTTAAAAAAATTATTAAAATATAAGCATTATATTGTAATGTAAATATGAAATTAAACCGTAGGTATTCATTGATCATTTAAATAATATCATTTAATATTATCATACTGTTCTTAAATGGGGCAAAGGGTGTGTCAATATAAATATTGATAAATGAATATCAAAGTCCTTAAAAGTTTTAAAATTAAATTAAAATACACATTAATATCAATATAACAGTATCTGTAAATAGTAATGAATGTCGTAAATCACGTAAACATTTCGATATAAAAATGGCATTAAAAAAATTCAATGAAATTTTAGCATAAAATTAATGATAAAATGCTCACCACAAATGGACAGTCTCTCGCGTCAATGAGCACCTGATAATAGGTATGCGTATGACCTTTGACCTCACGTCCGACGTGATTATATCCCGCACTATTCTCATCATTTCTTTAAAATTATAAATAAATCATCATTTTAATTAACGAATATCATAATGAATGTAAAATGTTTACGTTTCTCTTTTGTTTGGGACATCCCTGTCATAGACTCGTGCCATCCATGGAAAGAGTGTGACCCCACGATACCCGAACACCCGATGCAGAAACAACTGACCGGTGTCATATTTACCCTCTAATTTCGGTGTCTCCAAACGTCCGACCTCTGCCAACCTTTATTCATATCATTTTATACATTTATAAAAAAATACATATCAAATCATATTAATTAAATGAATATATACGTATGAATATGCATGTATATGCACATATTTACGTATACCGTCAAAAAATTATAAAAATATAATTTTTATATAATGTTATGTTTTCATGGGGCTTTTCATAGGCCTATTCATAGGACAATTGCCCATATGGACACAGAATGTTTATTTATTTAAATCGATGATCATATGCTTTAAAAGTATTTTCATTAAAAAATGATCACATAATTACCGTGTATAATGCTGTGTCCATCGTAATGATGTGTTTTGAACTGAGACCATTGACATTAATTGAGACGCATTTTGAAACTGAAACCGTAGTTTTTTAATGATCATCATCATCAATGCGTTAATGAAACTGATTTAATGCGCGATTCATTTATTGATGCATCATAATGTTTTTGAAATTAATTCACATCAATGATAAGTGATGGCATTAAATGTAACGATACATTCATTCATTGAATTGGTGGTGACCGTAGTTTATTTGCGCGTCACATGAGTAATTACAAATTTACAAAAATAACGTCCTTTATTTATATTTATATGTCAATGTTCACGTCTATATACAAAACGTGCACGTTTTGTCGACAATGTTTTGGATGTTTTGGAAGAAATAATGGACGTTATTTATTGTGAATGTAAAAATGTGATTATGTGACGTACTTATGTGACGCGCAAATAAACCACGGTCACCAATAAATGTATAATTTAAAAAATGATTTATTTTTATTCAGAGATTGAATAATATTATAAGAAAATGTTAATCAATAAAAATTCCTATGCAATCATCGCTCTCAAAACATTAATTGAATATTCATTTAAATATTCATTTAAAAGAGCACATGTAAATGAATGTTAAATATAATTTTTAAAAATTTTAATATTTAAAAATTATATTATAATTTTATTGAAATTAAAGGGTTTTGAAATTAAAGCATTACATACGGTGTTATTTTAAATTAGAAAATTAAATTTCTCAAAAACTAAAGTCCAAAATTAAAAGAATAAAAAAATAAAACGATTAAATAGAGAATTATAAAGTAATTACTATATACATGTATAGTGAATGTCCGAAAGCATCACTTATAGTTTTAGAGAAAATTAATTTTAAAGAAATTGTTTGACCTTTGACCCCCTAACGATTAAACTATTAACTTCTGACCATGTTTTCCATACACCTTTTTGTTTATACTATATTAGTACATAAATATAGGGATGGCAGCACGGGAATCTTCTCCGTTTTTGGAGCCTTGGGAAACTTTCCCCTATACTTGGCAACCTTCCTCAAGATTTCCATCCCTCCCAATTAATCTCTGACATAATCCCATTTTTAATTGGAAAAGATTATTATACGCGGGGGGAGGGATCAATATATATATTACAGTCATGAGCAAAATCTAAGAGCAATGAGCAATGGGAGTCACTCATGCTCATTGCTCTTAGATATTGCTCATGACTGTATATAAATTGACTCCTCCCCCTGCGGAAAGAAGGAAGGTAAATCTGGGAGGGAATCTTGAGAGCCTTCAATGAAGATTCCGGGAAAATGCCAACACTATATTTAAGTTAAATATCGTTTACCTCACATAAGACCTCATATAAGACCGGGTCTTATATATCGAGGGGTGATCAATTTTTTATAATTAATAAAGTGCTTATTTGAGGGTCTTATACCTCGAGGTATAAGATCCCCCACTCAAACCTCGCGCTATAAGACCCAGTCTTATATGTGAGGTAACACGGTATATAAAATATTTAAAATGACAGGTTTCATGAGCCAAATTCTAATATAAAATTACGAAAGACTTTTAATTTATTTTTGCAGACTGTACATATATAAGTAACATAAACAATAAAAATTTTAGTGAAAAATTATTACAGTATTAACAGAAATTATTACCCATATTTTGTAAGTAAAGTTTGCGTTTATACTGTGCATAACTGAATGTTAATGTGTATTTTATGTTAGAAAATTTTCCCCAAAAGAATAAGCATGATCATTCCTGTTTTTTATTTATATATTTATAATGATAATTTATAAATAAACATGTAAACATACAGACATTGGATTTAATTAACATTTTTGTACCTTAATTTAGATCTAAAATGCATATATTTAATATGCAATTTAAATTCCGAATAAATAATATATGAATCACATAATGATATAAAAAAATTTAAAAAAAGTGATAATTAAATTTAATGTCTGTAATAAAATTTATACGCAAATTTTATGCATGATATTAGTAAATTTTACAAAAAAATGCCACATTTTGCATGTTCGTGTACTATAGAAATGGTAATTAATATGAAATTTTGATTATGTCATAATTCTCTTTTTTTATATAATTTTTATATAAAAAATATTTTTAATATTAAAATATTAAAAATTATAATTTTATTAAATTATTACAAAAATTTAACATTTGTAAATGTTTTTAATTTTTAATTTTTTAACGTTTTAAAAAATGTTTTAAAATGAATTAAATAATTATAAAAAATATAAAGTTAAATTATAGATTAACTTTATATTCTTAAATAAAATAAAAAATGAGTTTAAAATGAAAAAAAAGTTTTGAATTTTTCGAAAGTTTTATAATCGTGATAATGGTATGACTGAACTTTCATTATTTGAATTAAGACTAAAGTTAAGCGTCGTTTTTATCCATGAATTATGTGAGAGCTCTTCAATGGGTTCATGCATCGTATTCTCCAAATAATCGACATTCCCTTTAGAATCGATCAAAATTACTGAATGAGTCCTATTTTAGTAATAGCATAGTATACATATATAGTACATATACAGTATACATTGAATAAAAACAAAACAAATTTCATTACAATTTGCAAATTGACATTTACAAAACTCTTTACAATATAATTGTTAAGAGTTTCAATGAAATAAAATAAATGTATACCGTGATCCGAACAAAATATCGGGCATTTTAACATACAATGAGCTCAATCGTCTTAAGTAATCCTCATCTAAACCATTACCATCTCTAAGAAGCTGATCATCGGGAAAATATCTGCAAAAATAATAGCATATGTGTTACTATTAAGTTCATTGATGCATCAATTTCATTCATTATTCGTAACTCTTTATCATTTCGCATCATTTTAAATAATTCATTCACTAATTTCTTCTTATATCGTACGGTATCATAATTATGAATGATTTTTTCGAATTTCTTTTTTGCGATTTTCACTTTTTTCCACGGCTCTTCCGGTAAACTATTCCCAAATGCGTAAATCCCTTTCAAAAGATATAATCACAATATTAATATTCTATAAATTCACATTTCTAATTTAATATAATTAAATATAATAAACATTAACTATTAATATACATAAACTATTGTATAAATATACAATAATACAATCCATTCAAAGTATGAGTGAAAAATTCCTAAATTCCTTCTATGGTGCATTTAATAAAAATAAATAATGTCTTTTATTAAAAGTGAATAATTTTGCTATAATTATATCTAATAAAAGGCGTTATTTATTTTTATTAAAACACCAAAAGAAAGGAATTTCTAATTTTCTATTCATATTATGAATGCACTGTATATAAATGTACAGTATAATAACCATAGTATAACACCATAGTTTATAAATGGTATTTTATAAATTAGAATTTATCTAAACTTTTATAGGTATTAATCATTTGTCACAATGAAAGACATTTTTATAATAATAATATAATTAATAATATAATAAAATATAAATATTTATAATTTCTAAATTTTCGGTTAAATTTCAAAAGAAAATATTAACATACATTTATTGTAATTATTATGTAATATTACGTGATACTGACCTTTGCCTGAAACAATGGGTTCGCGATCATCATTTAAATTTGTTAAATATGAGGTCACAATATTATTATGTGTAATGCTAAAATATAAAACATTTTATATTATATTATCATTTAAATTAAATGAATAAAAATTTAATTAATCGATCGATAATGACGTAATTGAATTATACTTTTAAATTCTTAAAATTTCTCATTATTTAATGTGTTAATTTAATGTAAATATAAATATTAAATTAAATTCACGTATTAATGGCCTCATTTTTAAGGAAATTCCCGTTTTCATTATCACGATCATTTATGATTAAAAATTTTTAATTTTTAAAATTTTAATGTAAACATAACAAAAAAAGTTTTTAAATTTAAAATATGTATGGATTATTATTATTGTATTTTTGAATTAAAATAATTTATAAAATATTACATTTAAAAGCATACTAAATATACTTTTTAAATTTATATATACTGTGAAACCTCTTTTAAGCGGACACCCATGAGCAACAGACTAAGTGTCAGCTTAAGAGGTGTCCGCCTAAGAGAGTTGTCGGTAACTGGAGGTTTTACAGTATATACAGTATTTGAATAATATTATGTCAGCTGATTGCATACGCAACACAAACAGTAATAACAAAGGGGCGTGTCATAAACATAATATCGTCCAAATACTGTATATATAATACTGTCATTAATACTAAGATAATACTTTCACATTATATACTTTTTCTATAAATTACATTCTGTTCTCGATTTTGGCAAATAAAGGGGCAAAGAAAATATGTTATCATAATCGAAAAATAAAGAACAGTATAAAGGACATGTTTATAAAATAAAAATTTTTTATTATTTATTTTAATATTTTAAAAACTAAAATTATTTATTGAATTTAATTAAATTTATCACAAATAACGAAAATAAATTAATTTAATAAATTAATAAAAATTATGAAAATTCATTCTAAAGTTAATATAATTCGTTATTATTACTATTTATTAACTCTTTTATTTATTTAACAGTTTAATAATTAAGTTATTTATTATTTATAAATAGTATTTTATTTTTTACATAATCTGAGCATATACCAATTTTTGCATAACGAACAGAAAATAGACCGCATTTAACTAAAATCCATATTATAAAAGGGCACAAATTATAATTGAATTCACTTTTCATGGACATATAATGGACGTATTATTACAGTGCATTTACGCGAGATATTGACTCTGTGACGCGCGTGTGTGCGATTCTATGCGTAAGCATATGTTATGCAGAAAAGCGAATGTGTGCATATATACTGTGTGTAACTTTCCAGCATAACACATGCTTACGCATAGAATCACACATTCGCGTGCACAGTGTCAATATCTCGCGTGAATGCACTGTATAAGATGCATGTTATACTATAAGAATATTCGTATATTATTTTATATTTTGTGCATTTATTTACGTAATTACTGTCCCCGATATCTTTAAGCCTACTTTTGCATTTTATTATGGATGCTTTAAACGTGAGCATGCGTATAGAATATTCGTATTAAAATGCAAAAGTAGGCTTAAAGATATCGGGGACAGTATTCTACGATGATGATGAATTTTTATAGAAACACATAATATAAAAATACATTTTTAATTTTTTAAAATATAAATATTTTTAAACATTTTTTCACTTTTATTAAATTTTTAATGCAAAATTTTGATTAAAATGAATAAAATCGGATCCTTTAAAAACGTAATTTTTATGATTTAAAATAAATTTTGGAGTAACAAAAGGGACCACTAAAAGAAGTCCCAAAATGCTTCATTTTTATATGATCCGTGCATATCAATGCATATCCATTCATATCCATTAAATTTCATTTTCTAAATCGTGATTTTCCCTCAGATTCGTGACTCTAATAATTTATTTTTTAAATATATACATATGGTATTGTATTTGACTTTAGATTCTTATGATAAAAATAATTTATTATTTCATTCATATTTCTTCATTCATATTCCATAATTCAATTGTTATTTTTATACGAAAATTACCATTTTATAATGCTAAAATTAACATAATAAAATAACATGACATACTCAATGTCTATTGTCACTAAAATGAATCCATCGAAATCCTTTGAATGCGATGAAACGCTTTTTAAATACGAAGGACCGTCACTATCATTTTCTAAATAATCGACCGTTAAAAATCCTAAATAATTATTTAAAACTTAATTCACTTTTAATATAATTAATACACAAATTATTAAAATAATTAAATCGTTTAAAAATAACATGAACAATTTTTAGATGTATTTTAAGGGAATAAAAAGTGTGATGCTTCTATTGAATATACAATACAATATACAATACCCCGTGATTTT
Source organism: Mesoplophora pulchra (assembly GCA_034697405.1). NCBI lineage: Eukaryota > Metazoa > Arthropoda > Arachnida > Sarcoptiformes > Mesoplophoridae > Mesoplophora > Mesoplophora pulchra. The sequence continues at coordinate 1,529 of JAQIXB010000670.1, read as the reverse complement.
CTGATTTCAAAGGTGTCATCCAAAGGTCTGAGAACATTTAAGAGTGCAGACACTTTACCATGTGTGTGCATCGCTAACCATGTCCCTCTCTCACGGCCCTCTTCAAAATCCATACCTATCATTATCATAGTATCATTATCACATTTTATTTTCATTTTTCATCATAATGCTCAATTATTGGCATGTGTTTAAATGTGTTGTGAAATAATGTATACATAATCACTATTTATATATATTTAATTTAATTTTAAAACATACATACCGTATTCCCGCGCAAATAGCTGCATGTCGGAATAAAGTAAATACTGCAAAATGTCGTAACCCCGACATACCGGCATCCGGTGTAAGTGCGCTAAATTATTTATATATAAATCCTCACATTATACCGGCAGTGTCCACTGCGATCAAAACCCTATTTATTAAAAAATGGTCACCTTCAGTTATATCGGCATACAGCGCGGGAATACGATAAAATCAATATTCGATTCATGCGATTATTATAAAATACACTATTATTATATGTCATATTATAAGAGACAAATAATATTAAAATTTTATTTATATTCAATATGCTTTATTTTTATTACACTCAAAGCAATCTCATAAGAGCGCTGTTTCTTATTCATATATTCCCCTGTGTGTAATTTTTATCATCTATACTTATGAAGCAATAATGCATTAGCAAATTCATAGCAAGAATTTTACACCATACTATTAGTATACATCGTGACTGTTTTATTATTTGAAATGAAAATGGGAATCTTATATTTAAAGATATCAATTTTCTAGTATTTCATAAAGTATAAGTGTACATTTTCCTCATGATATAATGCAAATGCAAAAAGATGATAATTGAGTATTATATATGCTTAAAAAGAATATATTAATAATTAAAATATTTTATTTATTTTTTTATTATTTAATTTATATCAGTATTTTATAAGTATTTCAATGCACTTTATTCTCGATTTTGGCATTATTGTTAAAATAGTTAAAATAGCATTTATTGTAAAATATAAAATTAAGTGATTGCATAATATTTTATAGTTCAGGCTCAAGGCTCAGGCTCAGACCCAAAATTAGAGGCTCAGGCTCTGGGGTCAAAATTGAGGCTCAGGCTAACATGCCAGAAATTTTGAGCCTAGGCTCACCAGGCTCAGGCTCGGGGTTTCTGAGCCTATTCTATTCATTACTTATAATTAATAAAAGTAAAAATGTTTGATTATTCCCAAAATTCCATTATTCATTAAATATTGTTAAATATACTCAAATTTTTTATTATAATTATTGAAAAAAATTGTAATTAAAATTATATTAAAAATTTAAAACATTTTACATGAATTTCCCTTTTATTTTTGTATAGCATGTATACAATTTTTCATATTCAAACAAATTATGTAAAAATATTTAAAAAATTAAAAAATTTAAATATATGTAAATATTAAAATATTTTATATATTATGTAAGTAATGTAAATAATAAGTATGTAAATTATAATTAATATTATATTTAATTAATATATAAACACT